>CAJVPK010000157.1:0-55351 GCA_910592015.1 Diversispora eburnea | reverse complement strand
TGCCCGATATTAGGGACACACCATGCACATATCGGGTACCCGATATGTGTATGTTTTATCAATTTTCGACCAGTGATCATACTTTTTAGTATAGATTAGTTAGTAGTTTATAATATTTTAGTTTAGCTACAGTATTTTTAGCTAATAGTTAATTATATCTTTTGAAGATCAGATCACGGTCAGCAATATGCAAGTATAGTCTGAAGGTTAACTAATATTCTTTAGTCAAACTAATTTAAACTATTTAAATAATTCTCAAAATTTCTCAAAGATTACTAAGATCAACTCAATTTAATTATTTAATAGTGAATTCGAAGGAATATTACAAGTGAGTTCTTTATTATATGGGATTTTAGCATATCAAATTAGCTTGTTCGCTTAATAAGATATATATACTAAAGAGTATTTATACAAGATTAACTCAGATTTTATTAAGAATTACATGACAAATTAATAAATTAAAGATTTAATAAAGATATTTAATATGATATGACTTTATTAATAAATATAATAATAAATATAAAGATAAAATATAATATAAAAATAGAAATTATAAAATTAAAGATAAATATTAAAGGATTAAATAATGTATTAACTAAAGAGAACTTGACTATAAACTCTATTTTTTTGTAAACTCTAGAAAACTCCTTTTCTAAGGTCAAGAATGACTTATATTTATATTCCTTTAATTTACTGCATACTACGATCTACTAAATTATTAATTTTAGCAAAAGATAATTAATCTGATGATCCACCTGTTACATGCAATAGGTAATTTACTTAGGTGATCCACCTGGTAGTCAACCTGATGAGCCACCTGTTATAAGATCTATGATTTACATAAATTATAAATAAACTATATAAAATAATAAATACATTAATAAATAATAAAAATAATAATAAACTAAATTAATGTTCTACAATATCATGAGAATTATGATATTACATTATAAAAATCATGATATATATATAATATAGTATTGTTAATATTATATATATTTTAAAGAAGTAGATAGAAATGAGTTATAAAGAGGTGTTATACATATTAAAGAGAGAGAGATGGTATTAATGATAATTAAAAAAAAGTTTTTGTTTATTTGTGTATATAGGATATCAGATTAGAGGAGTATTGTATAACATATTAAATCATTACTATATATATTTATAAATATAAATTGTTACTATATAAAAAATACATTAATCAAATAAATTTTGAGACAATGTAAATTTTGAAGACATGAATTTTGAATTTTGTAAATAATTTTTGTGCATTATAAAAAAGCAAGAATTTGACAAAGTGAATAAAATTGAGTTCTACAATACATTAATTACTCAATAAATTATTATTAATTATAGCAAAAAAAAAACTAATTATTTTAATTCTATTTTTGGATGCAAAATATTTATAGTTTAAAACATTGACTTTTATGTTGGAAATTAAAATTTGTTATGATGACATGGGTCGAGCATGCACTTAGTCAGATGATTTGTGTGCCCCTGAAATTTGGAAATTGAATATTTATATAAAAGACGAAAGCTTTTACCTTTTTCTGAAAAAGCGAATTCTATATTGAACATGCCCCCCCATAATTGGTCGGTTGAAGAAGTCTGTAATTGGGTTCGAACATTACAGGTGCAAGAAAATGTTGTGGATCGGTTTAAAGGTGGACACGTTTTTTCGTGTTTCATAACCTCATTCTTTCAATACTTTACGCGATTTTGTTTATATTCTTTGTTAATTTTTTATATTTTAATAAATTATTTGCCAGAAAATAAAATTGATGGTGCAAAATTAATGAATAATTATATTGACGATAATCTTTTGAGAAATAAAATGAAAATTTCCAATTGGAACGAACGATTCAACGTATTGCAATCGATCTCGTTCTTGAATAAAGAAGGTATTAGTGATGAAAAGTTTCGCCAAAGAAATTTTCTTTAATTCATTATTGCATTAAAGTTATTATTATTTTCTTTTAGATGAACAAACCATTGTTCCGTTAGTTTTTCCCAAATTAGAGACACCTACATTTTCACTATTGCAGGTCGGGCATCAAGTATCTACTGTGAATGCTACCGAAAATAGCAGAGAAATTATGGAAGCAGATAATGTAGGTGATGATGATAATGACGATGAAGGAACTGACATTATTTCGAGCAGTGAAGATAGCAATTATTTTGCCGAAAGTGATATGGATTATGATGATGTCGTTGTTAATGATGAAAACGATGAAGTAGATGATGAAGGGAATTTTGTCATGGAAGATGAAGATGAAGATGAAGAAGGTGATGATAGTGAAGGTGAACTCTTTCAAACTAATGAGGATATCAAATCTAAATTTCGTGCTATAAAGAATGGAGAAACAATTCCTGAACAAGAAATAACGCGAATCATTAAAAGGAGAAAAAAATACGGATACCTAAAAAAATGGATGTATATGGAAAATGATGAATTGTTACCGGTAAGTGCATAAATTTTTCTATTCAAATCATACAATATAGTTAATGTAATTAATATTTTTCTTTTAGGTTTATGGAGAGAGTGACGAGGAACAAAACTATATCCCAAGTGATCTTGAAAGAGATATGATGGAGGAAGAGTTACAATTAAATGGCAAAAAATCTCTTTTCGTCATAAAATCTGTTGATGGAGATCAAATGGATATTGATAATTTTGATGAAAAAGAAACTAAAGTTGATAATACTCAGGAATTAATAAAACAATATATCAATGAGGTGAAACAAAATTGGGAATTGACAAAGTAAAAAATTTTTTTTTTTGGGTATTTCTCGAAACTTGTTTAAATATTACCAATTATTAAACATTGTTTTGGTTATTATCAAAGACGTCCTAAACTTGAGGAAAAAGTATGGAGGAATTGGATTAAATTATTTCCACCAAGAAAACACGTCAATCCTCAAGAAGTGCTAAAATCATTAGAAGAAACTCATCGTCAGTTAAATGAAGTTGTATGTTTATTTTTTTTAATTTAATTTTTTTTTGTTATCTTTATCGAAAATTTTTATTTAAATATTTATGATTCCATAACAGCGACTTCCTCAATTGATTGAACAAATAAAATCAAATTTTTCGGCAAAATCTCAACTTAGCAAGAGCGCTAGACGACAATGTGGAATACTAGATATTACGCTTCACGAAATTTTCGAGATCGAATGGAAAATTTCGCTCATTAAGAATGGTAAAATTCCACAGAAACCCCCGAAGAAACCAAAAAAAGATAAGCAAAGGGAAAAGGTGAATAAATTTTTTATAATGTTTATCTTATTTATTGTTACATATTAATTTCGTTTCTAATCTCGTTACAAAGACTGCGTCTGATAACGGCGAGAAAAATTCAGATGATGATAGTTACGATTCAGACTTCATAGACGATTCTGAAGTCACGTATACAGCAGAAGAATTGGCTGAATTTGCACGCGTCGGAATAGAAATTCGTGAGTTTATTTGAAAGAAAAAAAATTTAATTTTCTTGTTATGAATATAATATTAATGCATATTGAAATTTTAAATCAGAACCTATAATTGAGAAGGAATTACCTACTATAGAAAACCATTATAATTCTGAAACAACAATAGCATCATCAAAGACTTCTCCCAAGAAATCTTCAGAACCTTTTGCCGGTAAAGAAATTATTGTGATAAATAGCGATTCAGACATGGATATAAGTAGTGCAAATGATGAAAAGGAGATTGTCGCTCATGAAGAGAAAAAATGCGAGATAAGTAATGCTTCAAATGGTAATAATTCTAAAAAAGAAAGTGGCGAAATTGATGAAATATCTCAAAAAGACCCTATAGCACAGGAGCGGCAAAAAATTCATTGGAAAGTGAGCGAATATTTCTTAAATTACGGAATAGATGGTAAATTTTAATTTCATAATAATGTTATTCCTTCCAATTTATATTTATAAATTTTAATTCAAGATTTATTGTTTCAATTAGAGTTGAAAGAAAAATGGTCTACTGCTTTAGAGCTCATGAAATGCGATGAGGCGAAGTTACGTCAAGAACAACTCGAGATGGTTCAAATAATTGATGAACATAATAGATTCAGATCCTACATGCATTGGATGACCACTAAAGGGAATACCGAAGATACGGATCAAAATTTTAAAGAATTCGAAGACGAATTTCCTGGGGTGCATATTCCGGAGTGTGAATCTTGGAAAGAATATTATAATTGGAGAAAGTCACTTGCGTCTAGTGAACGGAAATTGAGACAAAATAAAAAGGAAATGTTAGTTATTTATGAATATATATCTTCATGCCTATTTTTTTATACATGATGACTAAATATGATTATATCTATCATATTTATATTTGTAAATTTTGGTTCTCAAAGACCTGAAAATGATGTGCACGAACCTTCAGCCATTGAAAATTTCGAAGAGGAATTTGAAAACGTTAAAAATTACATTGGAGATTCCGATTGTGATGATGAACCATTAGCGGTTCCCGGACGCAAGAAAAAATCCAAGCCCAAGATAAGGCCAAGGGAAACTGCTGATGTTATAGAGCAGCGTAAAGCTCGTATGTTACTTGAAAACGATTATCAAAGACGTTACGAGAAGTAAGATTCCAAAATTTTATAATTTGCTTTTCACATGTTTAGAAAGATAACTAACGTAATAATATCATGCAATTAATAGACAAGAGGAAGATACAAGACATGAAAAAGGAGTAAGATCACGTTAACGAATTATTTTTATTTAATGAATAATCATATTAATAAAGCTATCGATTTTTCAAGGTCATAATAAATCTCGGTCATCGAGATGATGATGAACATATTTACATCCACGAACATTTAGCCACTAAGTTGAAAGAACATCAAGTTTGTTTAATCTGATTTATCATATTATTTTTTGTTGATTCATTAGTGCTATAATTAGTTTTTCCTTTTTTTTTAGAAAGAAGGTGTTAGATTTCTTTGGAAAAATATAATAATGTTTGATAAAGGATGCGTTCTTGCTCATTCCATGGGTCTTGGTGAGGTTTTGAGGATGACTTATATTTTTATTTATTTTTTATTTAGAAAATTTGTTGAATTTTCGCATATTTTGGCATTTTTTAGGCAAAACTTTCCAAGTTATTACATTTTTATTTACACTCACAAAGGAAATAGAAAAGAAAACCAATCTCCACGTATTTCCCGATCAGTTGCATGTGAGTAGGTGGTATTTCTTTCGCTATTTAATCACATATTACATTATTAAATTCATTTTTCAAAAAAAAAATAAAAAATAAACAGAAACTTTGTGTTATAATACTTTGTCCCAAAACTGTATTGGATAATTGGGAAAACGAATTTAAAAAATGGATTTCAGCGATTGATTCAGATAAATGTAAATCATGCCCTGTCTTTAAATTAGGAGGTAATTATAATTGGATATAGTCTCTCGTGATGCTTTTTTTATTTTTTTTTCTGTAGATTTTTAAAATCATTTTATTAGATTCATATAGATATTCGGCGCAACGTTTTGACTTATTGGAAAAATGGAAAAATGGAGGAATTCTTATAATGGGATATGAAATGTATCGTTATCTTGTAACAGCTGATGCCCAATGTGAACAATATTCGCATTATCTATTGAATCCTGGACCATCTCTTGTGGTTGCAGATGAAGGACATATGCTCAAGAATAAAGAGGTTTGGTTATATATGCATATAATTGTAATTCATTTCTATTATCTGTTTATTAATTTTTTTTTATATACATATAGCGAATACTTCCTGAGGTTCTTAAAGGTCTCAAAACCCCAAGTCGCATAATTCTGACTGGCTCTCCGTTGCAAAATAATTTAGAAGAATATTGGTGTACTATAAACTTTGTATGCCCTAATTATCTTGGTAAATTAGAAGACTTTAAAAGAGTCTATATCGAACCGATAGAAGCAGGATTATATACACACTCTGGTCTATCTGATGTTAAAGTATGAAATGTTTCCTTACTCCGACCAAAATGTCTATCTTACATGTCATTTATATTATTTAATTATCTTGTCATTAATAATTTCGTATAGAGATCGAGAAGAATGTTATTAGTGCTGAGCAAAATTATTGAAGATATAGTACACAGGTATGTGGTATTTTCTTTGCCTTAATGTTTTATAGATTTTATTTTCTGTTATTCATTTTATGTCATATAGGTGCAATAACTCAATTCTTGAGAAAGAACTTAAACCTAAATACGAATTTTGCATAGCGTGTAGAATGGGTGAACAGCAACTTGAGATATATAAGGTTAACATAAGTTTACGGGAGTTGGTTTACACAAGTCCTTTTATTTTTTTATTTTCGTATTTACAATTTTTCCATAAAAATACTTATTATATATCTTGGTTTAAATTAATTTTTAATTTTTTTCGTTATTTTCTTTCACCAAAGTCTCTCGTCGATTCTGTTCGAAGTGAAGGAGGATCTCCTATTCGTTATACTCACCTATTAAGTATGTATTTATTATCATTTATTTTTAAAAAATTCAAATTTTTAACAATTCTAATTGTAGGTGTTTTGTGTAACCATCCCGCGATTTTATTGGTAATTTATTATTTAAATCATCGAGTATTTTTGATATTTTATTTCGAGACTTCGTTTAATGGATTATTTTTTTTATTAGGCGAGTTTGCAGAAAAAGAAATCAAATAAAGACAGCAAGGAACCCGCGGAATCTAAAGAGAATAAAGAAAATAAAGAATCCAAGGAAACTCAAGAAAGCAATTGTATGTCAAATTATATCACGATCTAAAACTGCACTATTTATTATGTTGCAATTTTTTACGAAATTTATATTTTGCAGATATCGATTTAACCAATGAAAGTGATGATTGTATTAATGAATCGCGACCTGTATCGAACTCCGTTCACACTTTTATTCTGAACATGGAGAATTTCATATCTGGTACATTATAGTTGTTTGATAAAACGAATCTCGTTTTTAGAAATGTATATCGTATTCATCATTTTATTTCATTAAGGGATGGATTTTTCTGCATCTGGAAAAATGGTTTTACTGGCACAAATTTTGAAAGAATGCGAGAAAATTCAAGATAAGGTTCTCATATTTTCAAAGAGCATTCCAACAATGAGTAAGAGAATTTTGTATATTTAATAAGGCTTTTTTTTTTTTTTTTTTTTATCTAATCATTTTATTGTTCCTTTCTAGATTACATAGAAAAACTTCTTATTCGATGGAAAAGTTCACCACGTTTCCTAATTCGTATTGATGGAGATACTTTAATATCTGTATGTGAAAATTTCTTCTTTTTAATATTTGGATTTGCATTGTTTTGATTAAATAATTTATTTTTTTAGGATCGTCAAAGTCGTATTGATAAATTTAATAATTCTCAAGAATGGCGTGTGGCATTAATTTCTATGAGGGTAGGCATTCTTGAATTTTATATCAACTTTCTGTGGGCCATTTTCTCAATTTTATTATTGATTATAGACGGGAGCTCTTGGCGTAAACTTGATTGGGGCAAATAGAGTAGTTTTATTTGATGGTGAATGGAATCCAAGGTTCGATTACTTTATTTATTATTTCTTTTTAGATTTTTTCTAAATAATAACAATTGTACATTTATGTATTTCTAGTTTTGCCGAACAAGCTATAGGACGCGTATGTATTAGCATACATTTTAATGAGATTATTTTACGATAAATTTTTTTTATTTATCGTTAACTTTTTGGTAGACTTATCGGTATGGTCAGAAAAAACAAGTTTATGTCTATAGATTTGTGACTTATGGAACTTTCGAAGAGAAATTATTTGTGCAGAACATTCATAAGATGGGATTGTCAATGTATGCGAAATATTTCATTGAATTCATTAATTTGAATTATTTTTTGAACAAATTTCTTAAAATTAATTTAAATTTTTTTTTTTTTGGATTATTTATCAGGCGAGTTTTAGATCAAAGGAATCTTACCAAGATACATTCAAAGTCTGAAATTAATGCCCATTATTTCTCAGTGCCTTTGCCAGATGCTGAATGCAAACTTCCATCGATATTGAATTTTAATGATAAATTATTGGAGAGCGTTGCAGATCGGTAACCGATTATTTCTTTTTTTTTTTACTTTTTTTTTTTTTTACTTTATAAATTTAATTAACATTTCTTATTAAAATTTCATGAATTTCATGCATAAAGTCATCGCAAACATATATTAGAAATTCATCCTATGAAATCATATTTTAACGATGATTTTAATGAACCAGACGAAGATGATAAACTTCAATACGAGGACGCATTGAAAAATGAGAAGGAAAGATTGAAGCATTGATTTGTCTAAACGTCAATGCATTTGTGTTGTTCCCATAAAAGAGGGATCATTGTAAACTCATTTATTTCGGTTGGAATTATTTAAAGACTTTATGCTGCATTGCTTTATTATAAGTGGTAAAACATATGATAGCACGATAAATTTATTTCTAAAGTATTTAAAATTTATTCGAATAGAATCTTTTTTTATTTATTTGATACAAAACATGCACGGAAACCATTATCTAAAGAATTACTTCAATTGTTAACTGCTAGATGTATTGCGCGAAATTTGCAAATTTTTACATTTTTCAAATAAAAAATGTGAAATCTTGGTACGAAAGTTTCCTGAGTAAATCTCAGGCATTTTCCTATCGAGTTCTGATTAATTTCATAAATAAAGTTCATGTTAAAAGAAGAAGAATACGAGGCAAAGATGATACATAAACTTTCGACAAAAAAAGCAAATAATTAGTATTTTTACAAGAAAATGCGATAGTCAATATTTAAAACAAATAAATAATAGTAAATACTTCGCTTTATAAAAAAGTATTTTACTTTCGTTTGACAAAAGCGCAAGTCGGCATTTTTTGCAGTACGAAAGTATTAACTATTGGATTATTTTTTGTAAGAGCAAAAGTATTATAGAACGAAGCAAAAAAAGCAATAGTTAGTATTTTTTCTGCAATAATCAATTTATTTTTATCGTATCGTGCGGAAAAATTTTTTTTACTTTTATTTAAATGCAACGAATCAAATTAATAATTAAATTAAATTAAATTAAATTAAATTAAATATAAAATAACACTAGCTATGTAATCTAAATTTATTCTTGGCAAAGTAATAATTAATTACTTTAATCTGTACATTATTTAAATCATGTAGATATTGGAATAATATGTCATCTTCACCTAATATTAAATAAATTGCAACAAATGTATCAATTACTGATTTTCGAACAATCGACCTTTGATCCTTGAAACCCTAAATAATAAAAATTTAATTATTAATTACTTATATCTTTGGTGTTTGAATGATGGTTGTAAAGAAAATAATAACAAACCTTAACCATTAATGGAATAATTCTTCCAATTTGTCTTTCTAAAGATTGTTTGTTATATCTTTTTATTAATCGAAACAATGCAACAAATGCAGATATGGTCATTTTCGGGTTCATATCTGCAAAAATGTCTGATTCCATTATATCAATAAGTGCATATAAGGCAGCACTCATATCAATCCTTTGGATATAATTATTTAAACTTTCATCTGCATATTCGTAAACCTGGATGTTTAGATTATTTAATTAATTATATTAATATTCTATTTCTATTATTTAATGTATTTAATGTGATTAAACTCAATTACTTACATTCTTGGATGATTCAGATCGACATTCAAGTAATACTCTCAAAATATCTCTTTCGAGTCTTCGCTCAGAAGTGTACTCAAACTGATTCTCTATTAAGCGATCAAGCAATATTATTGCATGTTCCTTTAATTCGGTATTTTGCTAAAAAAAATAATTAATAAAAAACAACTAAGATTAAAACCTTTTTTTAAAGAAAAAAAAATAATTGTAATTGATAATAAATTTTATTAAAATACCTGATCTTTATCGCTTAAAAACCCTATTAAAGCTGTCATAAGTTCTCCAAATCGTTCGCCATTTTCCCATATATCATCAGCAAGCTTTTTATCGTTTAACGAAATCAATGAGAGATCGGTTGACAATCTTCTTAATGCACTAAATAAAACGCTGTCAACCACATGACTATTCAGTTGAGCTAAAAGAGTTATGAGTAACAGTTTTTTCGCTTGAGCAGATTGCGATGATTCTAAAATTATAAATTCAAAGGTTAGAAATAATTTAATTCTAAATTTTAAAATTTTGAATAAATAAAAACATACGACTATTGTGGTTTATTGCACGTTGACGGGCATTAGGTACTTGATCAGATGCTTGAGATTGTGACTGTTCGGCATCTAATAATTGTTTTTGGGAAGTTGGATTATTATCAAAATTATCTGGCCTAATTTCCTGAAAAGAAGAAAAAAATAAAATGAATTTTTAAAGGCGTTTAATCAATATTTGAACTTAATGTTAGTATAGGAATTTACCTCATTTGGCACATTTTCTTGAATTTCTACGTTATCTATAAGAACAGGAGAGTAATTTACAGCTTCAGGTGTAATAGGCTCAGGTATAACAGGTTCTATGTGATCAAGTTCATCATAACTTTCTTCAACAAAAGTTTCTTTATCCATAGCTTCTGTCCAACTACTGTCTCTTGACATTCGTCTACCTCTACTGACCAACTCTGATCTATTATTTGAAAGGCCAGAATCTCGAGATGAATTCCTTTTATATCCAGAATCTCGAGATGAATTCCTTTTATACCCAGGATCTCGAGATAAATTCCTTTTATATCCAGAATCTCGAGATGAACTCCTTTTATATCCAGGATCTCGAGATAAATTCCTTTTATATCCAGAATCTCGAGATGAATTCCTTTTATATCCACTATTCCAATCATTTTCCCAAAGATTTCGTGCCGAGGGTTGAGTTCCTCTATTATCATAATTATCATATTCATTCCTACTTGGAATTCTCGGGTTACTATCATCTATATCAGAGTCTTTTATAATGCGGGATGACCTTATTCCTTCTTTTGGATCTCTGAACTCAAAATTTTTTCTATCTCTTGGAGATGATAAACTTGATCTTTCATCCCAATCACTCTCTCTATTAGAATTTCTTAACAAATAATTTTTTTCATATTGGTTTTGATCCCTCCCTGATTTTTGTCTATAAAATTCCCAATCATTTTCTTCCGTATTTTTTAAGTTAAGTTCAGACTGATGTCGCTCCAAATCATGTATTTCTTTTTCATTCTGAAACTTTAGATCTAGCCCACACTGTTCTTGCTCACGTTTAATTTGTATTCCTCGTTGAAAGTCCAGCTCACGTTGTTCCCGGTCACTTTTTTGATCTTGAAGTTCAAGCTCACGCTTCTGGGTCTCTTGTTGATATTCGAGCTCACGTTTCTGGGCTTCTTGTTTATATTCAAGTTCACGTTGTTCTTGAAGTTCTCTTTCACGTTTTATTTGCAACTCTCTTTGATACTCCAATTCACGGTGTTCTTGGAGTTCTCGCTCACGTTTCTGGGCTTCTTGTTTATATTCAAGTTCACGTTGTTCTTGAAGTTCTCTCTCACGTTTCATTTGTAACTCTCTTTGATATTCAAGTTCATGTTGTTCTTGGAGTTCTCTCTCATGTTTCATTTGTAAATCTCTTTGATATTCCAATTCATGTTGTTCTTGAAGTTCTCGCTCATGTTGTTCTTGAAGTTCTCTTTCACGTTTTATTTGTAACTCTCTTTGATATTCCAATTCACGTTGTTCTTGGAGTTCTCGTTCACGTTTTTGAACTTCTTGCTGATATTCAAGCTCACGTTGTTCTTGAAGTTCTCTTTCGCGTAACTCTCTTTGATATTCAAGCTCACGTTGTTCATTAAGTTCTCTTTCACGTTTCATTTGTATCTCTCTTTCACGTTTCATCTGAAGCTCTCTTTGGAACTCAAGCTCACGTTGATCTTGAAGTTCTCTCTCATGTTTCAGTTGTAACTCTCTTTGGTACTCTAATTCACGTTGCTCTTGAAGTTCTCGTTCATGTTTCATCTGAAGCTCTCTTTGATACTCTCTCTCTCTCTCTAATTCACGTTGTTCTTGGAGTTCTCGCTCACGTTTTATCTGTATTTCTCTTTGAAGTTCAAATTCGCGTTGGGCCAATTCTCTTTTACGTTGTTGTTCTAATTCCCACTCTTGTCTTTGTAATTCTCGGGCATATTCCTGCTCTAATTGTAATTGTTTTTCTTGCTGTAATTGTTTTTCCCGCTCTTCACGTTCGCGTTTTTTCTTTTCTAATTGTTCTTGCTTTTGCCTTTGTAATTCTTGAAGTTGCATTTGTTGTTGTTTGATTAAATTTTCTTCATATGTTCGCCGTTCTAACTCTTCTTTCTCAAATAGTTCTTGCTGTCGTCTCGCAAGATTTTCTTGTTCTTCTTGTTCTTCTAAAAGTTCTTCTTCAGCTTCTTTCAATTCTTCTTCCCAACCTACTATTTCACCAATGGTATCAATTGTTCTATTATCGTAAGTATATAATACCGACTCAAAGGTGTCAGGCTTTAATTTATGCAAGCTAACGATAAAATCACAAAGAGGTTCATAATTCTCAGAAACCTTTTTAGTTTTTGTTGCCATTTGAATAATGTGATGAGCGAGTTGTTGATATTTATCTAGATCTCCTATATAACCTCTAACAAGTCCATCATTGTTTTCTGCTTCTTCCAGTTTTGGATTAATTGCCTCGTTTAACCAAATCAAAATTCCATTGGCAATTTTACGTCTCTGAGGAGGCGTAAAATTAAATGCAGTAGATAATTTTCGAGGAGCGGTTGCAGTATTTCCTAACAACGATAAGCATTTGTCAAGTGTTGCTAATGCTTTATCATCCCCAATTGATTTCTTAATTCTCGGAAGAAAGTTCCGAGCAACTTCTGACTGTTCTGGTTTCGTCTCATCAGTTAACAATAAAATAACGTGTGGAATTAAATATTCTAACTTTGTGATTTTAGCCAATTCCAAAAAAACATTTGGTTCAAAGAATTGTTCTAGAACTTTAATATTTGTGTCTTCCAATATTTTAAATATGTGCGGAGTTATTTCCTCATCTGTTGGAAGCAATGCCTTTTTGAAATCCGGTTTTCCAGATGGAGTTTCTAATGTTCTTTTAACAACTAATTGTGCTACATTAAAAATTCCTTCTATTCGAGTGTTTGGAGAGCTATGGGATAATTGTTCTATGACTGATAATTTACGAGGTTGAATAGGTACAGATACAGGTACAGCATTGGAGGGTTGACCTTCTGTCGAATGAGCAGATTTTGATTTCCTCATAGCGGGGGGAGCAGGAGATTTTGAACGTAATTTAGGGGCTGAAGATGGTGTTTTCGGTCTTAATTGCTCCTGTCTGGGTGTTGGTGTTTTAGATCTCGCAGGTGATGAAGTCTTGGGTCTCAATTCCGACATTGTAGGTGAAAAAGTATTTATTTCTTCGCCAGTAATGTTATCAGAAGTAGAAATACTAGGTGGTCTTTTTGGTTTTATGACGCTTGAACGATTTCCGAGTGGAATTATAGTTGTGCGAGTAGGTGACATTACATTTGAATGTTTGGGCTTATCACGTTCCAATTGTTTTTTCACAGCTGGCTCTATGCTCTTCATAATTCTTATAATAATAATAATAAACTTAATTGGCATTTTTTTTTAAAAAAAAAGAATGATAATAATTGATAATCACATACTTTTCTCCTCTCTCTGGCCAGACTTCATAGAATATCCAGAATACTTCTCGGCAAGTTTCGCGAACTTTAGGATTTGCATCAGTCAATCCTTTCCGAACACATTTTTCCAGAGACTCAGCACCTCCTGTTCTTTCAATGATATCTTTTTTATTGGAATGAGAATTTATGACAGTTTTAACAAAGCAAATTGCATGTTCTCGAAGTTGCTTATTTTGTTCTTCCATCGCATTCCATAGCTGTGTTACTAACCGATGATGATAAGAGGCATGTTCTAAAAGAGCGTGGGCAGAGTTTGATGCAGCACGGGAAATAATTTTTTTTGTCGATAATACCATTTTAATAAGTGCAGCCAAGATATTATCCGCGAAAGGATCCAAAGCTGGACCCAAATTTGTTGCTAGATCGTTTAGTAAATTTGAAGAAGCCAATGAAAGAGTTGTGCGCAAACTCATTAGCTATAAAAAAAATAATTACTAAAGAGTTTAGTAACATATAATGATTAATAATGATTAATAAAAATTCCTATAAAAAATGTAACATACTGAAGTAAGAAAACCATCTATTGTTATTTTAAGACCATTAATAAATGATTCCTTGTAATATGTAAAAGCATCTCCTCTAACTAAGGCTCTCATTCGATTTACCGCACGTTCGCGAATCAACCAATTCTCTTCGGACTCTTTTCCTTGAAAATTAATAGATAAATTTTGAAATTCTTTTTCTAATTCTTTAGCACTGTCAACCTAGAAAGTTTAAATTATATAAATATTTATTTGTCCTTTATGTAAATAAATGTTTAATAGAAAAAAAAAAGTGTAATTTACATGTATAGCTCCAACATCACTTTCAGCCGAACTCATTGGTCTTATAATTTCTTTAACATCATCAATACGATCTTCCTTATCAAATTCAATTTTAGAATCTGTAAGGTTATCATCATTATAAGATTCTACATCATTGCTTCCGAAAATTCGTGCAAGAATATAGTCAGCAATTGCTGAACGAATTGATTGTTCACGGAGTTCTCTTTTTAGATCAGTTTTTGCATGTGATGCGGCCCCACTAATAATTGAGATTTACATATGGAATTTTTGGAATTTTCAGAATTCAGTTATGTAACTTATAAACGTGCACATAAAAAAAAAATATATACCTAAATAGTAAAACAATAATGTCTTTCGCAGTTTCTCTTACACTTTCATGAGTGTCTTCAAGTAATTTGACCATATATGGAACCCATTGTCGCAAAGAGAAATCTTTTATATTTTTTGTACTGTATAATACCCAATGTAAAATCTTTAAAATGAAATCGAATAATTTAGTTTATTTCATTTAAAAAATAAAAAATAAATAAATTATCATATCATGTTAAGTATAACATTTACTTGTTCGCGAACTTTCCATTGCTTATGACCAAAAGCATATTCCTTTATCGTTTGTCCAAGTGCTGTTATAGTATTTGCACCTCCATTTATAGAAGTTGCAGAATTATACATCGTAAACAACACTTGGAGCGCTATTTCTTTGGATTTTTCTTTTGAGTCACCAAATTTGTCAATGACGACACTTGCAAATGTTGTCACTACATTTTTGTATTGTGAAGGATGTGTTTCAGCAATTAACAGCACAAATTTATTTAGACATGTTAGAGCTGCATAGGATATCGCTGCATGAGATCCCTTTATCGCCTCTCTTAGGACAGGCGTAAGTTGGCTTATTTCTTGTGGCTAATTTAGAAAATAAATGTTGTTAATAATAATTTAGAATATTAAATTCGAAATTTCTTCAATAATATTAATCAAAAAACGATTAGCCAAAACAAAATGTGACTTAACATTAAATCATTACTTTAAACCAACCTCAAGTGGTGTCTGTTCTTCTAGCTCTTCTTCGAGTTTTTCTAAAACGTCTATTTTTTTGTCTAAGCCTTTGAATAATATTTAAGCGGAGTAAATTAAAAGACAGAAAATATAAATTTAGTTTATAAATAAAAAAGGGTTTTTACGTACTATTTCCTTTTAACGTCTCTATAACTTTGTCAACGATTTCAGTCATAGGTTATAAAAGCGAAAAGCGAAAAAATTGGAAAATTATTTCACATGATAATTTATTATTTATTGGACGAATTATGATTGGTCAAAACAATAAAATGTTTTTACTTTAGATAATATAATGCCAAATCAATAAAAAAAAGGTAAATACTTGTATTACTTAGAAGGCATGATAATAATAGTGACGCGTAGAGTTTACCTTGCACTAGTTAATATTAGAATTTTAATTATGAGGCGTAATCATAAAAGTTTCGTCCCGAGGGCGTACCATTGTCGCCTTACTGAACGATACATGACGTAATATCTGGTCGGATTAAGTTCTTCGGAACAGTTTTATTCTTTTATGATGATTTCAATATAATGTCCATTTAGACTATTTTAATTGAATAATATGTAGAACATATAACGGGGGAGATCTTCAATGATATCTGTACAATATGTAAATATTTTAACAAGGAGAATAATAATACATTTGTTGTTGATCTTTCTTTGTATTTCTTTGTATTGTCCGAATTATAGTTAAAATTCAATATTGCACAACGTTTCATTAATAAATTATTCCATTTTTCCATTCTTCCATTGTGTCCAAAAAGAGAAACTATGGTGGAAAAAACTTTAAATGCACTTCGTTTTATTATATAGTATTTTTTTAAAATTTTTATCCCTACGTCAAAAAAGTGCAAATTGATTATTTTTTTTTGATATATTGACGTATGATCATTTTTACTAAAATGATAAAAAAAAATATTAAATCAATTTTTGGAAAACTTAATTGTTTTAAAGCAACAACTATTATAGAAACTCAGGAAGAAATAGAACCACAGAAAACCAAAAATATCGAAGAAACTATAATAAAGAAACATGAAGAAACAAAAGAGGTTGTAAAAATTGAAAAACATGAAGAAACAAAAGAAATTGTAAAAATTGAAAAACTTGAAACAAAAGAAGTTGTAAAAATTGAAAAACTTGAAGAAACTGAACAAACAACAAACATAGAAGAACCCGCACAAGAAACGGAAGGAACAGAAAAGATTGAAGAGCCCAAAGAAATTAAATACTGCAGCATGTGTTGGCAAGTTAAAAAACTAAATTGTCGTTGCGAAAAAGATTACGGTCGATGCTATGATTGTGGGGAACAAAACATAGAAAATGACTGGTGTCGGAACTGTAGACCATTGTCAATAATACCCACATTTTCATCATGGACCAGCGGAAATAGTGATATTGATGAGCTAATCCAAGAAGCTCAATTAAAACCTAGATGTTGCGATTGGCATTGTTGGAGATGGATCGAACATAGCGACTTAGAAAACGTTCAATATTTATCAGAAGGAGGATTCGGAACGGTACATAGAGCTGCTTGGCCAAAAATACCCAAACAATATTATGTAAAGGAAGTCGCAATAAAGCATATGAAAAATTCACAAAACGTTAGCAAAGAATTTATTAAAGAGGTATTAATTCTATATATTTTGACTTGACATATTTTTAATATCTTTAATTCAGTATTCTTATATTTATATTTTATGTATTCTATGTTTAGCTTAAAGCATACCATGATCATACTGCTTTTTATATTATAAACATTTACGGTATAACTAAAGACCCTCAAACAAATGATTTTGGTATAGTTATGCCTTATTATCATAACGGGGATTTGAAATCTATAATTAGAAATAGAGATAAACGATTAGATTGGAGAGATCGATTAAATGCATTATATCAAATTGCAGGTGCACTTAATAATCTTCATAAAAATGGATTTGTTCATTGTGATCTTCATCCAGGAAATATTTTGAATAATGAACAATATACATATTTAAGTGATCTTGGGTTATGCAAACCAGCTAATTATAAATCAGATTCTGATGATGTCTTTGGAATAATTCCATATATGGCACCCGAAGTATTATGTGGACAGCCATTTTCACCTGCATCAGATGTTTATGGTTTTGGAATTATCATGTGGGAATTGACATCAAGAATACCACCTTTTTACCGTTGTGCTCATGATGAAGATTTGATCCTGAATATTATTTCAGGTGTTCGTCCTGAAATTGTAAAAGGCACTCCTGATATTTATGTAAATTTGATGGAATCATGTTGGAAAAGCGACCCATCTGAGCGAATTAAAACTTCAGAAATTTACAATACTGTTGTATCATGGCAATATGGCCACGTTATTAAGATAACGGGTTTGGAAACATTCCATGAAATTTTTGAAAAAGCCGATAAAGAAATGATTATTACACCTGAATTACCAAAGAAACATCCTGAAGCATGTTATTCGAGCAGATCAGTAAGCCAATATATTAATAGTTCGAAATATGTTACAAGAGATATTAAAGATGATTGTGAGGAATTAAATTGGTCAGGTAAATATGAATATTTAAATTAAATTCATAATAAATTAAAGACAAATTAACTGATAAATTAAAGACAAATTAACTAATAAAATAAAATTAACTAAATAAATTAAAGACAAATTAACTAATAAAATAAAATTAACCAATAATCTTGTAGCCTCGGATTTGGTAATCAACTAAAAGAATACGTAAGGAGACAATGATTTTATATATAGATGTTATTTTAAAAATACCAAAATTTATTTGCTTTTGAGTTTTTTTTTTTTTTTTTTTTTGAATTTATTTTTATTAATAAAATACTGATTAGTTGTAATCAACCATTTTTATAAAGAAATAAAATTATCTATTTATAAAGAACCAAATTTTTTCAATTTTCAGTTAAAATCTTTTCATATTTGTTTACAACAAGTAAAGCTTTCATGTAAAGCTTCATGTAAATAGACCTATTACAAGCATCTTTAAATTAAAATAAATTGTTACAAGTTTCAATTTATGTGTGTCAATATAATGTCAAATGCCAAATAAGTAAAAATAGATAGACATAAAATTTGACCGATTTTCTGTTATGTTTTACGTTTTATGAGAAAAAAAAAGATTACAAGAATATATTCCTGTTTCGATCCATTAAGATAATTTGGATTCCCTTTTTAACATCATAATAACTTTTTACATGTAAACTCCTAATACTGCAATACAGATAATTTTCTGCATTTTTGTTTGCATTTTCGAGTTTGATTGGTTGTTCAACATCTTTGTTTTAATTTATTTAATTTATTCGTATTCGTATTGTATATTAATTATATATGTAAACATTATTCCTGACTATAACTGGTAAAAATTTTAATTAAGTAATTAAAGGTATTAGAAACAAAATTAAAATTTTACCATTATGTGTCAATATTGTGTTCAAGGGGAATTTAACAAATACACATCTATAGAACACAACACATAAGTACATATTATCCCTTTTTTACTTCATCACCCCTTTTTAAACCTTTTTTACCTTCATCATCCACCCAACTCCTTTTTTTTAATTATTATTATTATTTTTTTTTTGCGGCGTACTTCGTTTTTGTCAACGACGTAATAATTCATTATCATCCATCTTACCATTCCTAAACCATCGTAAACATCATCACCATTACATATTATACACCTTAACTGTCTTTAACTTTCAGGAATTAAAAAATTTAACCCCTTCATTTTTTTTTTATCTCCATAATTTTTTTTTGTACTCTTTGATGAAAAAAGTGGTTCAATAATATTTCTATTATTACAAAATATCTTTCTCATTAATACTTATCAGTCGTATTATATTATTTACGCACTTATACTATTTTCTTTTGACTTATTTGCCCATTTGTTGATCTCTTAAAGACAAATAATTTTTTTCGCAATCTCCAATTTTTAATAATTTAATCAATGTGTGTATGCTTATGAATAAATGTTAGGAATTTTTTTAAATAAAGAAATACAATATGTCCAAACAGCCAAGACAAGTAAATGACTTGATTAAATTTTGGGCTTCACAACAAAAAGAAAAGGAAAAAGAAAAATTAAAAGATGCTGAAAAAATTATCCCTAAATCTCCAAGAAGTAGACCTTTATCTCCTAATGCTTCTATCCCTTCTTCACCGAGAACTAATACGCATCAACAGCCACCATCAATAATTATCAACAATATACCTCCTTTATCACCTACTTTACCATTACCATCTTCAGTTCTACCATTTAGTGAATCAGATAAATTATTAAATAGTATATCAAAAGATCTTGGTAGTGATTTATTTTTATTGAATGAAGAAAATAAAAGTCGTGTTACAAATGATATACAAAGTGTTCCCGGTCCTGTCGCAACAAAATCACCTTCTAAGAATATTTCTTTTCTTAATACTCCACGTGAAGCTCCAAAAATACACCGTAATTCTTTGCCTCCAGTAAAAAGTGTTTCCAATTTGGTGTCAAGATTTGAAAAAGTCTCATCACCACCCACGTCACCAACTACTTTGTCACCAACAAATAAGTTTGTCCAAATTTCCGATCCTTACGATAAAGGTCCATTATCGCCTACTGAAGGTCATGTAAAAAGACTTCAACCAATTATTGAACCCTTCTTTAAGTCTTCTCATGCAAAAAGTTTACAAACGGTTGAACTGGATGATCAGAATACAATAATCACGCCTTCTACATTTTTGTCCTCATATGAAAATGACAAACCAATTAACAATGTATCTTCGAAAAAAGCTGATTCGAATCCGATGTCTCCCGTTGAGAAAGTTAAAAAAGAAATTAAACCATTTTCTGACAATAAAAATGACCGTGATACTTTCATGACAAAAGAAATTACGTCGCCGAAATTTTCTTCTATATCCACTTCTTCAAATCCAATTACTACTACTACCACTTCATCAACTTCAAATATTACTCCAAAACGGGTTAAACCTAGACCAGAACGACTATCCATTATTTCTACAAATTCGTCAACGCAAGCTTCTATTGTTCCTGAGCCGAAACGACGCACATCACTTATGACCTCACCAGTGATTCCGAATAAGCAAAGTAGACGCGAGAGCACAACTAGTATACATTCTTCCAATCGGAATCCTCCAAAAATCATTTCTCCTACTACAAAGGCAATTCAAGAATCTCCGTCTGAACCGAAAGTAAATGACTTTCTTGAAATAAAACCTACTTCTCCGCTTGATTTTACATTTTCTAAATCTTTATCCAAAGAATCAACATCTATCAACGCAGAACCCTCTTCTTCCATTTATACTAAGTACTTTCTTGAAGGATCTTCAGAAACTACTTATTCTCAGAATTCAATTCCGATAGAACTTAATCTCGAAAAGAAATCAGACGATTCTATTGAACCTTTACCAATATTTAAAAAATTTTCGTTATCTTTACCAAAATCTATAAAATCTATAAAATCTACAAATTCTCCTAAACGTATTTCTCTAAAGTTGGATACAAAAGCTTCCGTTCAACCGGATTCAGTTCAAACAACTTACAGTTCACCTACTCGTTCTCCTATGGCATCAGTTCAAACAACTTATAGTTCACCTACTCGTTCTTCTATGTCGCCAGTTCAAACAACTTATAGTTCACCTACTCGTTCTCCCATGTCACCAGTCCGCTCATCTATTTCTAAATCCATTCCTTTAGATTCTCCCTCAAATAATAATAATAAAAATAATTTACCAGAATTGGTTTTGCCACCTATTGTTCCTTCATCTCCAATGTGGGGTCCAAAAGCTGATGAAATTCCAATAACACCAGTTCAGGAATTACCTACAATTCAATTACCAGAATTATCAGTTCCTACATTCAATCCAATTCGATCAAGTTCTCCACCAATTAAAAGGAATTCAAACATAAGCAACAACATATCAGAATTTTTACCTGAGATTAAACCAATTTCACCAATATGGAATGGTATCGCAAAAGGTAACTCTAAAATTCCTGAAGAATCTTTGTATCAACCTGAAGGAGAACCTTTGTCTGAACTTCATTCCACAATATGGAAAGCGATGAATCAACCCTTATCGGATAGAAATAATTATGATTTACCATCTTTAAATAAGTCAGAAGATGCTGATATTGGATTTCTTGAGCCATTACCAAAAGCTCAGTATTCCACCACAAATCGACGCGAAACAGTATCAACAACTACATTTGCACGTAATCTGCCCGACACATCGAGAGATTTGCCTTCAAATAAATGCAATTCTTGGGGTCTTTGGGGCGATTCGCCACCATCTTCACCAAATAAATTCAAATTAGACCTAGATCCTTTCAAATCTTATTTAGATAGTAAAGATAGTAGTAAAGATAATAAAAATAGTAAAGATAGTAGTAAAGATAATAAAAATAGTAAAGATAGTAGTAAAGATAATAAAAATAATAAAGAATATACTCCTCAACCGGTCGCCATGAATTCAGATGAAGCTAGTCAAGATTATCAAAAATACAATCCGTTCATAAATTCAAATTCACATAAAATTGGTAAACGTGATATCTATAAGGTTATTGTTGGCTCAAAGAATAAGAAAAATAGTTTACCATCCGCACAAGAAACCAGCACATATATGATGGAAATGGTAGAAACCAAGATTCCTGATAGACAAGATCAAAGTGAAAATTATTTAAATGATTATAAATATAAGGATAAAACTAGTAAATCTCGTGGACAAGATAGATCAACCCTACTAAAGTCCAATTCATCAACGAGAAAACCTGTACCAAATATAAGTTGCACTTCAAAGTCAAGGGAAACTAAATTATTTGATGAACATTATGCTTGCACTGTAGCATTAAGAAAGTCTGGATCTTTTGAGACTTATATATCGGAGGGAAGTTCCACAAAGAGATCTGTAAATAGTGGAAGACGTCAAAAGTTTAAACCTGTTCAATTACCACCATCTCCTTATAGCACAATTAGACCATCAAGAAATGCACTATCGACAACTTCAACACTCAAGAAGAATCCCTATATTGTGAAAAAAGTTTCTATTAAACAAAACAATCATGATCTTCCAGAGTACGCGACAACAAAGTCAAAAATGTCAATATTAGTTCCATATAATTTAAGTTCTTCTGAATATAAAAAAATGAATCGATCTGATCCAGATCTTTCGGCAAGATATCGAGATAATATATTTAACAAAGCATTTAGACATAATAACATGACTGTACCAGATTTCATGCGCCTAAATTATGTGAAAGAACAAAAACCGGATTTCAAGATGGCCATAATGACCGACGCTGATTCGGATCCTTCAGAAGTAACGAAATTTAGTATAGATCCATTTGATGAATCAGAATCTAATCAACTATTTAAACCTGGTGCACCTTGGATACATTTACCAAACCTTGATTCATTTATTAAATCGTTACCACCAACAGAGTTTACTAATCCAAAAGAGTTGATGACAACAGAAGAATATGAAAAATTCATATTAACGAGTGGTAAGAATAAGAGAGTTCATGCAGAATCTTTATTCCCACCAATGAATCAGGTTCCAAAAGGTCTTAGTCTTGATGATCTCAGGAATAATAAAACGAACTCCAAGTTTTCAATGTCTCAAGGATTTCAAAATGAACTCATAATGTCAGCTATTGATGGAGTTTTAGCCGCAGAACCTGCTTATGGTGCTAGATTCTTGAAATTAGAATTAATAAGAGATTTCATACAATTTTTGGCGTTAGTACTTGCTTTTGGAAATTCAGGTATACTAGGAGGTTGGGTGACGGTTGCTTTGGTTACAATTCCAAATTTGTTAAGCTTAAATTTGGATCAAGTATTCGGACATGGAACTATATTTTTCTTGTTGTTTTGTTTTATGAGTTTCTTGGGATTGTATTGGTTTAGACAAATGACTAAATATGATCCTAATGCGGATGTTGAGGTATATAGTTATTTTAGTTATTATTTATTTATTTTTTTAATTAGAACGAATCTTTCAATTTATATTTTTCTAATAGATAACATAATCTAAAAAAAAAATCAATTTTTTAAATGATAGGGATTCGAATCTTCGCCATGGAGTTTACGTCCAGAAACAAAACGATGGCAGAACATCGCCATAATATTCATTTTAACTACCCTTTACCTTCCGGCGGCAAAACTTTCTATTGACGTTCTTGTATGGGCAGACACATTTTGGCCTGTACCCAATCCATATTTGAAAACTGACAATCCAGTATTTGAAAAGGAAACCGGCAATATGCGAAATCCTGAAGATTTTTGTTATGTTACTAGTATGAATAAGGATGATTTGAATCTTTCTCCTGTGATAATTGTGGTGGCAATTTTAACACTTGCGGTTTTCACATTTTGGTTCCCTATTGCGTTAAAAAGGTTAGTTGACAAGAACATACCAAAGGTGGATGAATACAATGATATTGGTGAAGCTACTGATAGAAACGAAGAATATGAAAAGTTGTTGAAAAAGGATAATTGTCCTTATAATTTCTTGTATAATGGTGAGTTTTTTCGTAATTCTTTTATTTTTTATATTAAATATTTAAATCAAAATTAATAAGTTCTATGTATCAATTGCGAAACTATTTTTCTATGAAAATTTAGGTTATAATGAAAAATGGGCAACATACAAGACATTTATCATGGCCAATAAATTCTTTAGTATATTTTTGATTGTTTTAATTTCCAAGGATAATTGTTTATTCAGATTTGCACCAAGAATGCAGATTGAAGCAATAAGACAAATACTTCAAATATTTCTAATGGTAGCCCTTTTCATTATTCATTGGAGAAGTGAACCATTTATATATGATTCACAAAATACTAGTGAATATTGGTCACGTTTTGGATACGTGTTAAATACCTTACTTGGTCTTTTTACTGTTATTCAAATAGGATCTCCTAATGGAATAGGTATTGGAACGGGTGTAATGAATGGTTTCATTATAATTATTGTAATTTGGTACATAGTCAAGGAAACCGAAAGTTATCAAAGTATTAAGAAAAAGGTTACAAAAAAATTGGATTTTAGTTTGAATATTTATTCTTCAAAGTTGGATTTTGCAAAACAAATTAAAAAAAGAATTTGGCAAGAAACTTGGACCACGTTGTTGTTAACATCCGAAGAATTCAAAATGCCAAAGGGTAAAGTGATAGCTTATTCTCAAAGCCCATATCGACCTCCATATTTGCTAAATTTCTCGGGATCAGTAGCAGAACGTCATATAGAAAATCTAAAGATCATTAGACAAATAGGAATAAGAAATTATTTGTCATCTGCAGCACCATTACCATCTTCACTTGCTGAAATGAGAGCCAAAATTGTAAATAATTATGTTGGTCCTGACATGTATTATGCACCAGAATTATTATCGCTCAAGATAAAAACATGTTTTGGAAAAGCATATGTGGTACCTTTTCCATTTAGTGTAGTAATTGTATATGATGAAGATGAGAGTGTATTAATATTAACACAAGAATGGGAGATTACTAGATATTTGCAACAGAATGAAAATAAAGAAATTATGAGACGTAGATTGGTTCGACAAATGATCAGAGCTTTAGAAGGAGAAATCGTTATTGGTCCTTGTAATTATAAAGGAGATGTTAAATATATAGAAATGTATCATGGGATAGATGATAAGGTAACTTTATATATTTATATACATTTTTTATTTTGATTTTGATTTTTTTTTTTTTTTTTGAGATCATTATATATGCAAATATATGGCATGGGATTTACTTTTAAAATCATTATTATTTATTTTTAGACTGATTACGAAAATTCAGATATTCATTATCACCGAGGTCTTCTTCAGATTCGACGAAAGCAACAATCAAAATGGAAAAATTATAACATGAATCCTGGATTTGAAGTGACGATAACTTATTGTTCGGCTTCAATATGGAATTCTTCTTTAGGACCCAAACAACCAACACAAGAAAGAGTGGTTTCACATGATGTAATTGGTTTGACACCAGATTTTCAGATGACTCCACAATTAGAAAAATTATTAATGGATAATTATAAAATATTGGAGAAAGGACTAAAAGAAGTACAATCTACAATGGATGCATATCGAAAATTTTATAGGGATGAAGCTATAGCTAAAGAAAAGACATTATCTTATGAATTTTTCGTAAATGTTTATGACAATCCATCAATACCCCTTGAATCATTACCTGCTCTATTAATTAATACAGAAGAGAATCCAGCTATACAAGCTATACCTGAGGCAGAATATCCAACTTTAATATACTTATATGAACGAATTAGGATGGTTAATCTTTCAAGAGTACATCAATGGTGGTATTTGTTTTGGGAAGATTTATGGAGAAAGAATTATAAAGAGATTTCCGAATTGGCTAAACATCCACAAGATTTTTCACCTGCTTACCGAACAAGTATATGTTATAGACCTATGGTAAGGTTAGAATTGGAAGAATTTTTAGAAAAAAGAGGATGTTGGAAGAATGATGGGAAGAGTGGATTTTTGAATAGTGGAGTTTTGAATAGGATATATTTATATTTGAATAATGTAGTGTTTGAAGGACATGATGATTCATATAAAAAGAATAGTAGTAAAAATGTATATGTTAATGATGAGAAGAAACCAATATGGAACTTAATGAAAGGAAATACTATTGATAGCAATAGTGAATACAACATGATTGCAGGAAATGTCAAAAGGACAATGAGAGAAAGAGTGCTATTGATGAGAAATTTAATGGTGGGAAAAAAGACTAAAATCCAAAGAACAAGACCATTTTTCATATTAGAAGAAGAAGAAGAAGAAGAAGAAAGGGAAGAGGATGAAGGGGAAGGGGAAGGGAAAGGGGAAGAGGATGAACGAATAGAATTCGAGGACATTGATGTTGGGGCAGATAGTGATGGTGTGAATTCTGCAAGTGATGATGAAACTTGGTATTAGAATTTAGTGAAAAATAAAACAAAATTTAATATATTTAATTAATATATTTAAATTTTTAGTTATTTATTTATTTAATCTAATATTATTATTATTATTATTATAGATTTTAAAATTTTGTTAATATAAAATATATATATATTTATACATTATTTACATAATTCTATTTAATTACATATATTTATTTGTCTTCCTCTTTTCTTATTGTCTTCTTTAATTACATATCGCATACATCAATAATTAAATTAATTAATTTCAATTTCTGTATTTTTAATTTGGTTTTGTAATAACATAAAAAATTTACTTTTGTTAATATTTATTTATTATTTATTTGTATTTTACTTCAATTTATATTTTTATATTTATAATACTTAATAATAATAAAAGTACTGGATACCGTTCATATATAATTGTCTTTTTATCTCCCCTTAATACTTAGTGTACTGTACGTAACGCACCACGCGTTTTATTATCTGAAATAAAGATAATATTTGCTTATTTTTTTTTTTTGATCTAATTGTAAAAAAATATTTATTATTTTTATATTATCATCTATATAGCTTGAAATATATTTTCAAGTACACAAGAGAATCCCAATAAGTCAGCGAATGAAAGAATTATAATATTCAATTGATTATTGTTTCTGAAACTATTAATATATTTTATTTATATTTAATATATTTTTATTTATATTTAATATATTTTTATTTATATTTTTTTTATTATTAGCGAATTAAGATTATCACGTGAAATTCCCACAAATATCGAACTAAAATAGGTTATTATTTTAGGTTTAGACTTTCTTTTTACATTTATTGTTTTTATTATTTCATTTGGGGAAATGCGATGAATAAAGGTTAAGTATAAATAATAAAAATAATATAATGGATTACATATTTTTGATGTAGTCACGATTTACAAGTTACAATTTTACAAAGCAGATTAAGCTGTATTCATGCAGTTCAGTGTAAAAAATTATCTAACTAATGTGTAATACAAATAATACAAAAAAAAACATTTCACATCTTTTTTTATTTTTTAATATCTGAAGAATTTCCAGTATTAAATTGTTTTTCTTACCTCTTGAATCTTTTTTCTTGTTTATAAAAAAAGAAATTTTTTACTTATTAATTAAAATTTATAAAAAAAAAAATGAGCGCATCCAATAATTATAATAACAATTATTCTAATAATAATCATAATAATAATCAAAATTATCTTGACGACCTTCCGTCACCCTTACTGATTCCTTCTGATATTAATTATCGTAAAAATAATAGTAATGGAGAATTATCTGATATACATAATCATGTTAATAGTTTAGCTAGAGACGTCGTTCACGCTCGTCTGTCTAAATTTCGTGGCCATTCCCGTATTATGACTTTATCTACTGAACTTGTTGCTCAATTCGGTAACGATTTTTAATATTTTTTGATACCTGGGTTCTCTATTGATGTGATTTTGAACGATTTAATGTATGCTGAAATCTTGTATTATTATTTATAATTACTTACATATCAATTTATTTTTTGTTATAATTAAACCATTTAAATTTATAATAAAATATCTATATATATCAATAATTTTATCAATTAGTCAAAGATTATGACCGTCTTTCCAAAGATTATAATGATCTTAATGGAAAAATTGAAACTTATGAAAAACAAAAATCGACCTTAACTCCTACAAAGTTGGAGGAATTTATCAAAATATCTGATAAAGTAATTAAAATAAATGAACAAACAATTAAAGATCTTGATCAAAGGCATGAATTCTTTGAAATGACAAGAAAAGCTATTGATCAGAAGTATGAATTGGATAAAATGTCAAAAAGAACTCTTGAGATTCAAGATGAAATTATAAAAGGGCTCGAAAAAAGGCATGAATCTATTCAGGTTGCAAGGAAAGAAACTCCTGACGTTAATCATGAAGCTATGAGCGAAAAAAGTGAGAAAAGTATCTCCAAAAGTGAATCCAGTAATTATAGTGCGAGACGACGTGAGAGCGACACAAGTGAAAAATTTACTAATCAAAATGAAGTTAAGAAAAATTATAATGAGCGTAACAAAAATAATGATAAAAAAAAGTTTAGGTCGAATGATAAAGAAGAAAATTTCGGCATCGGAAATTATACTTATGAAACAAACGAGTCAAATGCCGAAATAGGTGAGAGTAAAAAAATTAATAAAACAAGGAATGATAAATATAATTGGGATACATTCCTTAAGAATGGAAATTGGGATAAGAATGGAAATTGGGATAAGGGAAGTGAGGGAAATGATAGTCAAAATTGGGGAGATGAAGTGAATGCGCAATGGGATATGAATAAACGGAAAGAAGAAAATAATTGGGGAATTAAGGACAATAGTGAAACAGAAACGGATTCTACTATTCACAAAAATAATGAGAAATATCGCAAGAATGATCAAAGAGTTAAAAAGAGTATGAATAATTGGGATAGTTTAAAAAAGGATAATAGGGATCGGGTGAACGACGTAAGGGATAATAGTAAAAATCAAAGATGGTCTAAAAGGGACAATAATTTGAAAGAAAAGATGAATAGATGGGATGACGGTAACAATGAAAAATGGGATAAAAAAGATGATAATATGGTTTTTGACTGTTTAGAATGAAATATTAATTTTGATTTATTGAATTGAAGTATATTTTAATTAATTAATTAATTTGCGTTGAAGGTTTTATCTTTTTGTTTTTTACTTGGCTTCAGGACATTTATGAGTTTTTTTATTTTACCTAGCATGTGACATGACATACCTCCATAAAATTGATGGTATATTCCCTGGAAAATTTATTTAGTTACGACGATATTAAATCTTGTCAAAGATTTAAAGATTTGAGATGGAACTTTTTTATACAAATTTAAAAATCGTGATTTTTAGATAGTTTACAATTTTGGAAATTATTTGTCATGAAATATTTTCAATAAAAATAGGTCGAACATTAATGATTTTTTTAGTGTGTTCAATAACGGTCGGAACTTGAGCCAAGTCACTAGTTTTGTGTAACACTAGTTTAAACAAGTAATAATATACGTAATTATTGTTTTACTGTACGTCATATAGCGTATATCAATTTTGATTTCACACTATATATATTTTAATTGTAGATGTACTTAGATAACTTTATTGCGCAAAACATTAAAACATTGTATAGTGAGACACTTATAAAACTATCTAAATATACAAATGTTAAAATAGCGGGTAATACATAATATAAAAAATAACCCGTCTTTCATCACTAGAGATTGCTAAAGTAGAGTTATACAAAAAAAATGTAACAGGTCGTTTAAACAACAAAAACAAGTGAAAAAAATAAAAAAGTTATTAGTCCAGAATTCCAGTTTCTTCTTTTCTTCTCTTGATCATTATTTATTTGTAGCATTATGTAAATAAATCGATCATCGAAATCATTTTTTTAAACAACAACAAAACAAAAAACAAATGAAAAAAATTAAAAGCTTATGCATCTCATTGTTAGTCCGGAATTCTTGTCTTCCCAGCAAAAATAATTGAAACCATTTTTCTGGTTCACTTTATATATATATATATATTTATTTATTTATTTATCGTTATTGATAAATTATTCCTCTATATACATTTTATTATATCCATTGTATATGTGAAAAAAATAAATAAATTAATGCTATACAGATATACAGAACAGATTATGATATAACTTACCTTTAGTATTATCTATTTTATAGAGGTCAATTTCATTATTTCACGTAGATTATTTCTTGACCGGAATGAAATTTCTCAAGAGCAATACGAAACTTAATCTATAGTATTAATATCTACCTTGATTTGGTAAATCGCTCGCGTGAAATCCGTAAGACACGTGAGGTTAAATTATTTCTGATAATAATAGAAAATAACTGAAATACTTTATTCATAAATTATTTTATACTAGAATATACTTACTTTACTTTCTTATAAACTAAATAACTAATGACATAAATAAGGTCTCTTAGGACATTGACACAAAAAGAGGAACTTTGAACAGAAATGAAGGTGGAAAATAAGATCTATCAGTTATTTTTAATAAAGAACTATTTTATGTTATTGTTATTTTTTTTGTGCGAAAAAACAGTATAATATTAAAAATTTACTGTAGCAATAAATATAATAGTTCTTCAGTATAAAGCGTGTAAAACAAATATTCTAGTTCAGTGTAAAAAGCAAGAAAGTGATTTGGATCGGCAAAAAAATTTACGTATTGTGTAACATACGAAAATAATAAACAAATAATACGCGTTCAAATTAGCAAAAATTTAAAAAATTTATATATGTATAGAATTGAAATAAATTCTTTGTTTTGTATGCAATTTGATAGATTAATATCACGAAATGAATAATATCTCATTAACGCGTAATGCAGAAATATATAAAATTGATTAATGGTTTATTAATATAAAAATTTAATTGTGAAAATAATTATTCAATTAATTTACAGTAAATAAGAACTTAAAAATGTAGTTGATCTCGATTAACAAGATTTGTATCGGTAACCACTTAATTATGAATGGAATAAATATGAATAGAATAAGTATTAATAAAATAAATATGAATAATATGAATCAAATAGTTTTAAATTAAATGAATTATATTTACATGCAATAATAAATTGAATTGAAACATGACGGAATTTCCCTTTAATTGGTTTTATCTATTATCTTTAAAATTCACCTTTAGATATTTCGTGCAAACAAATGATGTCATTTGATGTTCATATAAATTATGTTCGAAAAACAGTAGAAGAATAATCTGGTAATATATTATAGCTCTATCAATATGACACTTATATTTGATATATAAATTTTATGTAACGAGATAATCAAAGGGAAATGACTTAGAGATCTTCAACTTCATCAATATAAAGTATCCTATTTTTCACATCTTCCCAGAATTTCCGTAGTTCCACCTCATTTTCACAAAAACTTTGAAATTCTCTCAATAAAACATCAGGATTCACTTGAAGATTTGATAAGATCTTGTTGTGATGTGTAGTAAACAATCGATTGTTTACCCATAAATACCCTTCTCCTGGATTACATATTTGTATGAATGCTACACCTGAACGATGTATATATTGTGAATATTTGTATGGAGTTTTAAAATATGAATATTTGATTTCGATATCGTCTGGAAATCTACTATCTGCTTCAACATCCAATATAAACTTAAAACGTTTCGCCAATTGTGTCTCAAAATATAAATGTGGATTAATGGTTGGATGTAATTTCTTTCCTGGTAATTCCAAAGTTGGTGGTTGTACTGCTAATTTTATTGCTACAGGAGATTGAAATGGATTATTTTCGGTTAAACTCATTGCTTGTTCAACAGGTACTTCCACTAATTTCAATCCTTTTTTTTCAGTTGCATTACTCCACTTTTTCAACATATCTTCTATAAGGCGTGCAGTGCATCCAAGCCAATTTAATTGAATATGATAACAATTATCTGGATTATGAATTACATCATAATGTAAAATTGCAGTTTCTCTTCGATCACTCGTTTTCGATGGATCAATATCAATTAGCATTGCTTTACTTAATTCGATGACTGGTTTTTCGATTTTCTTTTGATTATTCACATTTGATTTTTTTTCCGATAAATTAATGGAATTATTCGTAGGATTATTGTCGTCTTTACTATTGTCGTCTTTGTTATTGCCGTCTTTGCTATTGCCATCTTTGATATTACCATCTTTGATATTACCATCTTTGATATTGCCGTCTTTGATATTGCCATCTTTGATATTGCCGTCTTTGATATTGCCATCTTTGCTATTGCCGTCTTTGCTATTGCCGTCTTTGATATTGCCGTCTTTATTACCATCGTCTTTATTGCTGTCTTTACGATGGTCATGATTAAATAAGGCCATAAACCAACCCTTTTGCGGACGTCTCGGGGCATAATTCTCTTTTATTTGATAAAAAAAATGTTCATCTGAGAATTGATGTCTTTTAGTACAATGTTCAATTAATCCTTTTTCTTGCATCTCATTTCCAAAATTTACTGCATCTGGTCGACTCTCGATATCAGAAAATTTCTTTAACAACCAATCCACAAATTCATTTCCAACAATAGCATTTTGATATACCTTCGAATGCCAATGACGATCCTTAACTATCCCTTCAGCTGGATTCAACATGGCTTGAATTATTGCGACTGGATTTGAATCTTTAGTGAGCCTATGATCCGTTGGATTTACAGACATTCTTCTCAGATATGAACTATCGGGTGTTTTAACGAAAATCGATGGATCAAGAGTAGTAATTTTCAAAGGTGTAATGCTCTCCCGATTATTTGCTTCTGTTCTCATATGTGGCGGAAACCAAGCAGCTTTTTCAAGTAAATCTATAAACCTGTAAATTCCATTTACCCTAACTTCTTCAGCATCTAATGTTTCATCTGCTGTATTCATAGTATCAGGAACATTATCCATCGGTATCAGTAGAAATCTTGTTCTCCAAAATTTCAATGGTTCCAAAAGATCATTATGATATCCACAAACCAATTGATCTACATAATTCCATTTGTAATCTGTATGAGGATAGCTAAAATGAACTTTCCTTGGTTCATAAATTTTTTGACATCTAGGCCATACAACACAAGAATAAGGAATAAAATTTGAATCGGTTTGAATTTTTCGTATATATATTCTAACTTCCACACCTTGTCCAGGTAAATATGTTAATTTATGGACATGACGCCCCATACTAAGATAATATGGATGAGATATGTCTAATAATTTAGATAAATTTTCTTCAGGATTTCCGAAACTTGATGAATTATCTAGGGTTTCTGAGTTAACCGATAACCTTTGTTTCTTTATAGAATCATTCATCATATAGCTAGATGGAACTATTAACTGATATCCTTGAGCTAATCTTTGACATATCATCTCTTTTAACAAGTTCTCTGTTTTAACCTCTTCAGTTACAGTTACATATTCCGAATCCTCCAAAGAGATAGTATAAGTATTTTCAGAATACAATCCGGCTTCATTAATCGGTGGAAAATAATCAGTTGTCACAGGAAGACAAGCTGGAGTGCACAGTGATGTCCATTTTACAGAATTCTTTGATAATGGTCTAGGAAATACATGTCTCCATCTTCTTAAATGTGTACCAAATCCATGTCGATTGGAACTCTTGGAAGGATTACAAGGATTAACCAAGGTAGATCGATAATGTGGTCCAGAAGCTATAACTCCTAGTGTTTGCTTTGGAAAATATCTACTTTTATCACTTGAATATGAGCCTTTTGCAGAATCAGCAAAACTTCCTGACGGTGATGAATCATTTACGGTACTTCTTCGGCTTCTTTGTGAATCAGGTATAGGCATTGGCATCGTATTGCTTGATGTAAAAGATGATTCATTATCATCCTCTGTTTGATTTTTACCTTTAAAATTTCCTTCTTGAAAGCTTTCATGTGAATGTGACCTGTATAAACCTTTTTCTCTGTTGGAAGAATTTGTCATTGGTTCAATTAAATTACTTCCCGATAATCTTGGAGTTTTAAACACATGATTACTTTGACGATAATGATCATGATGCATGTTAGATATCATAAGACTAGTCAAAGTTTTTGGTAAACTTCTCGATAATTCTGTTGGATGATTTTTTGAATGTTGCGATTGTAATGAAATCAGATGATCATCATTATATCTTAATTGTGCGAAATCATGTGGACGTGTAAAATCCAAATTATGGGATATATTACTAAATTGTTTCAATTTATTTGTTGATGGAGCAGAAAAGACTTGTTCGTCATATTTCTCTATATCGTCTGATGAATCATTTAAATAAGGTATTAAAATTGAAGATATCTCGTGTTCCATTATGCCCATCATTTGGATTTCATACATTTTACATCGTGTCATAAACTTATCAGGTTTGAATGGATTATCATAATGTCTTGAATAGAAACTACAATCTATCCAATCCGGAGTCTTGTAATATGTATGCTTTGCTTCCATTGGCGATTCATCATAATCTAGAGGATCTCGTAATTCTGGTTTCATTAAATCTTTGACTTGTTGCGATTTATGACCAAAGGTTTTCTGATCAAACCATTCTGGGATTGGAGCTTTTGAAAGTTCTAATGATTTAAATTTGAACAATGGCACAGTGTGAAGAGGAATCTTTGATAGACAAACAAGGTCTAATCCTATACCATTATCAATAAACCGTTCTGTTGTAACTCTTAAAGTTTTTTTGTCAACCTCATATCTTCCGCATCCAGGTGTCACTACGACAATTGATAATCCTGTACGTAATAAATCTCTATCTACATAATGTTTATCAAAAGGATTCATTGCCAAATTTATAGCTTCTAATATATTACCCTCAAAGGCATAAGAATTTTTTCCCGAAAGAACTTTATAAACTCCATCATCACGTTTTTTTTCCCTCAATAATATGCTTGGTTGATAATTTAATAATTCATTCTTTAATTCCTTTAGCGCTGTTGACCAATCAGACCTTGTCTCCCAGTCAACTATTACTTTATAGAAATCTTTGTACAACCTTTTCTCGTGATCATTAATAACTGTACTATCATGCCATAAATCAAGATCACCCTTTAAATCCTCATCGTAATCATAAAAAATTCTTGAAAATAAAACTATTGACACGACATGATTTGTTCCCATCTCTTTCCAATTATGAAATAGTTCAGTAAAAAATCCGACAGCTTTTTCATAATATAATTCACCATCTTCATCAAATTCCCACATTTCTCTAGACATTTGCACAAATATGAATAACTTTGCGGATTCAGATCGAAAGATTGCTTTTGTATTTTCAGTTATCATTCCACATTTTACCTATTAAAATTATGAAAATGATGAAAATTAAAAATTATGTAATAGAATTCATCTGAAATTAACATGAAATTAATATGAATTAATATGATTATACTTGTTCTCCCTTGACATATATCTTTTTTACTTGAGCCCGAATACAGCTAGCAAATTCAATTCGTTTATCTTGATATACACAAGTATTCTTAAGACTTCTAGCTAATCGCCACATATCACTTCTTCCAATATATTGATCACGAAAACAAAATTCGATATAATCCGCTTCAACAGATTTTTCAGAAACCTGTAATATTTAAAGATGTTATTTTCAATTTGGGTAATTATGTAGAGGCAAATATGTAAGTGGTTATTTAGGTATGTGGTTATATAGGTTATATAGGTAAATGATTATTAAATAAATAAATAGAACTTGCCTCAAGAACCATAACATTAAACCATTTTAAACCAAACGCAGCAGCAACATCAGATGATATTGAAATCTAAATGATTAAAAAATGTAAAAAATGTAAAAAAGGAATTTTAGCAATTTTTGAAATTTTATTTATCTATCAAATTTTATGAATTGAGTCTTAAAAAGTTATGTACCTGCGTGGGTTTATCTATCGTTACTTTATCAAAAGGGTTAACCCGGACAATCAAATTATTTCTAGTATCTGGTTCCTCATTCTGAGGAACTATCATTAATAATTGTCCAGGCCTAATACCTGGAAAGCAATCTGGATTTATGATAAATTCTTGTTTGGAATTTTCGGAATTATGTATCCCAAGTTTCAATGCTTTCTTCAATGATGGCGTAGAGGTAGTCATGTTCGTATTTATTGTATTTATTGTATTTATTGATGAAATGGAACCGACAATAGCGGATGGATAAGTGGGATGTTGTGAACCAATATTTGGGGAGAATGAGATGGATATTTGTGAACTTGATTTTTGCTGATAGGGTGATTGTTGAGGATTTACATATGAATTTTGAGAATTTTGGTGAAAAGAGGTATTGGAAGGAATTGTAAAAGCAACCGCTTCCATCCTTTTATTATTTCAGAAGGGAGTCTCCTATTTATAGGTAAAGGTTTTGAACGCTGAGAAAAGTTGATGAAATTGATGCTAGAAATATAACGTTGGTTTCTTTACTATAATGAATTATGGTCAAAAAAAAAAATCTTTGTTGCATAATTCAAATAATTTCAAGAGAATTCAAGAGAATTCAAAATAATTCATGAAATAAAATAATTATCACAAAATGTGCTACAATTCAAGCCTTTCTTAGAATTATGAATAGTGCGTGCAAATAAAAAAAAAATTTTAGCGGTCATGAGAGTTATTTGTTGATAGCAAGGATTTTGTAGTCGTAAATAAATAAAAATTAAAAAATCGATAATTTTGAAAAGAGAATGCTTTGTTTATGATCGGAGTTACACAGTCGTTCCCATATTTATTCAAATTAAATTGTTTTATTTGGAATTAATCTAAAGAAATATTTATAATGAGGATGAAATTCTTTCATTCAAAATTGTAGATCAAAAAATGTAGTGTATATTAACTTCAGTACTTTTTATCCTAGAAATTCTATTTCATATAAATTGTTCAAGTGAATTTATCAAGATCTTGTATAACTAAAATTATTAAATCCAGTCCAGTCTAATGAGCAACTCCAAAGAATCTTTGATAATCAAAATTAAATCAACTGTTAATGTAGATTTATAAAAATCTCAAAATTTTTTGAGAATATTTGAAATATTTAAATTTCTTAATTACACAGCTAAAGAATATAATATATATTTAATTATATTCAAAAAAAAAAATTCTGAAATTCCAGTTAATAAATTTCATTAAATTTCAAAAAAAAAAAAAAAAAAAAAAAAAAAAAAAAAAAAAAAAAAAAAAAAAAAAAAAAATAAAAAAAAAAAAAAAAAAAAAAAAAAAAAAAAAAAAAAAAAAAAAAAAAAAAAAAAAAAAAAAAAAAAAAAAAAAAATCAAAAAAAGTGAATATTAATAATAATGAAGATGATGATCATACTTACAATATTTATAATGCTTACATTTATTTTATGGTGAAAGTAAATTGTTATAATCATATTTCTTTTTATCAAGTAACCTTTCTTTCTCACCATATAATAATTTGTATGAATTTTTAATTGTAACTTCCGAAACACCTGTAACTTGCGCAACATCTTTTGTAGATTGTGGTTGATTATAAAGACATGAAGCCATATAGATACAAGCTGCTGCAACTGAAACAGGTGATTTTCCAGCTAAAGTACCTAATTCTTTTGTTTTCACGGTAAGTTCAAGTGCGGTTTTTTGTATTTCCATTCGAAGTTTTAACATTGAACAAAATCTTGACATCAAATCTTCTGATGTCATAGTTGTTACGTTTGTTTCGAATGTACGAATCAATGTTTTAAAACAACGTCCAATTTCTTTTTTTGGAACTCTAGTTATTACACAAATCTCTTTAAAAGTACGGGGAACATTTTCTTGTCTACATGCTATAAATATACAAGCGGCAATAATTGATTCAGTACTTTTACCCCTTAAAAGTTTCTCTTCCTCTACTCTTTTATATAATTGTTTTGCGATATCAGCAATTAACCTTGTTAAGCCAATAGAATCACTCATTGCAGTTATTTGTTGATAAGCTTGAATAAGATTTTTTTCACCCTTAACAGCGTTAGCTTTACCATGTATTTTATTAAGATCTCTAGCAGTACCTGAACCACCATCTCTTCTTGAAATTACAGTATCTAATTGTGAACCATCTAAAAGTGGATTAGCAGCTGAACCAACGCGAGATGGGTCATCACCATCATCATTAGCAAAAGTTCTCCATTCAGATCTTGTATCAATAATACGATCACCAAGAACCAGACCACAATCTCCGCAAACAAGGTCACCACTTGCGAATTCTTCGACAATATTTGGTATTTGTTGTTTACAGTCTGGACAAATTAATCTAATATTTAAGTCAGGTAAAATTTGTTTAGGACCCACATCAACTTGAGGTTTTAATCGCGGAAAAGGAATATTTGACATTTTTTTTTTCACAAATTTATTGTTTTTTTTAGTATTAAAGATGAGATGGGAGATGCATTAAATTTATGCGCAATGCTACGTCGAATTTTATTGGTTATTATGCATGTCATGTATGCTATTAAATATTAATTCTTTTCTTTATATTGTTGAGGCAAAGGGTTAAAATGATCTACGTAAGATCTACATAGGGTCGGTGTTGCTAAAATAAATGGTATCATTTTAATTTTAATTTTGAAGGCGAATTTCATAAATACATAGTAAATCCATCTTTTCATTTTTATACTCTTACTTTATTTATATTTCTTTTTTGGTAATAAAATAAATAAAATCGAAAAGATCATTTTAAAAAATAAGATATTTAGAATTATGATGAATTTAGAACTAATTTTCCGAGATGAAAAATTTACTGTTGTTTGTCTTATTAATTATAAATACATATTCCAATTTTGATTAATTGTCCAATTTTCTTATGCGCGAATCGCGAATCAAAGAAATCATAATGCTGTTATTTCATAACTTCCTTCAAATATCCCGAATAAAAAAAATATATATATTATGTTTTCCCGTTTTATTTCTCAATTTTGACATGTCTAGCCCAATCATTTGGATTATGACCACCTAATATTTCTCAATCTTTTACTTTAAAAAATTAATAATGTATTCGTTTTCGGTTTCAGCGAAACGATCAGTGTGATCTTGTCTTTATTTAATATAGTTTCACGTATTATTATGGCATACTATTCTAAAATAAAAACTGACAACAGTTTAAAACTATCAATAATGTATTTATTACTTTTGAAATTTTTTCAAAAAGACTGCAATTGAAAACAAGTGACATTTTGAATTTGAATATAATACTAAAGTAATAATTATTATATTCACATGACCTAATGCAAAATATTAAATATCGTCTGGTATAATTTTTTCATATTTCCGAGAGGATAAAAATATTTTTTTAACTCTGGTAGACACTTGCAAATGTATAAAACATCATAAAACACATGTAACACAAAACACATGTGACACAAAACATATATAACCAATTTACATGAATAAAAGATACATACAACTGTTTTTAGAAATTAATTACAATTCAATCTACTAACACAAAATTTTACAAAAAAAAAAATCAATCTACACTGCATTGCATAAATTATTCAAATTACAACAAATTTCATTAATCAATATTCATCTATTAAGACATAATATAAATTTAATGAACGTGATTATTATATTAAATTGTAGATCTCTTGGATTATATCGAAGAATATATTTCATTAGCTGCTAATAAAGAAATAAGAAAAATAAAAAAAAAAAATAAGAAAATAAGAAAATAAGAAAATAAAGAAAATAAAGAAAAATAAGAAAAATAAAAAGAAAAAAGTATACAAACCAATAAATTCATGGTCCAATAATAACTTTTCTGAAAGCATTTGGTTTGTTTGCTATTTCCAAAGTTAAGATTGTTTAAGATTGTTTAAGGTTGTTTAAAAATTTTTGGGATTTGTTTAAGGATTGTTTAAGGGATTATTTAGGATTGTTTAGGGTTAGGTTAAGTTAAACAGAAGAAAGGAGAGAAAGAGAGAATATTATTTTTTCAAAATTTAAAAAAAATATCTACCATATTTCGAATAAGAAGCTCGATATGCCATAATTTTTGATGGTGAAGCTAAAAAAAAGTTTATTGAATAAAATTAAATATATTATAATATATCAAAGAAATATATATATATATTATTAACATCTTCACATTTTTTTAATATTTTTTTTACCTTTATTGTATGGATGATGGCGATGTCGTTTTGGAAGAACAGGATTTTTTTTAGGTCTTTCGGGTAAAATGAAATTCCATAATATATCTTCATATAGATCAGTTGGAAAGATTGGTCTATATGGTGATACTTTTGAATCAAATTCTTTGGCAGACATTTGAAAGAATCGAATATGTGGAAGAAATTTTTGTATATGATTACTTAAACTATCAAAATCTCTTTGCGTCCAGTCAGTAACATCATCCGGTAATAATTCATCTTGAGAGATTCCCCATAATGATATACGATACCAAATTTCTGATTCATCCATTTTAAGTTCATCCTTTTTTAAAATTGCCAAAATTATTGAAGAATCTAAATGATAATAGAGAGGTGATTCAAAAAGCATCCAAGGATTACTACAAATTACTGAAATACAATTATCTTGAAGTGTTTTCCATCCTTCATTTTGAAATGATACTTTTAAAACTTCTACTGGATGATTTTGTATTAATGTTGTTTTATTTTTTATCAAATAATTTTCAACATGTTCTGTAAGTGTTGGTAAGATAAGTTCATCTGCTGCCGTTAAAATACCAAGAATGTGATGAATTGATTTCCCTGTAAAATTTATTTCTGATGAATACATATATCTATAAATAAAATAAATAAGATAAATGTTAAAAGAGAAAATTATATTTTGAAATATTATATTTTAAATATTATATTTTAAAATATTATTTGAAGATTGTTTAATAATTAATTAACAGTAAATTATAATTTAATTGATAGTTAAAAAAAAATTAACAATTATTAATAATTCAATTGAATTAATAATTAATAAAATATAAAAATATTTACATAAGAATATCATTAAATATATCTGGAGAAATATTTGGTTTTTCCAAAACAATTTTTCCATCTTTCATCTTACACCATTGGGTCGACAATGCAGTTTGAAAATAAGGTGTTTGAGCACGTAGGATAAGTGAGTGTGCACGAAATATCGTGATCTCTTCTCCCTTACCAACAGTAATAGTTACATCACAAGTATCTTTATCCTCAAGTAATGATATATAATTATGGGATATACTTTTCCATAATTTTTCTTCCATCTTTTTATTTTTGAAAAAATTAATAATAATAATATCAGCTAAACTTGGGAAAAAGGAAACAAACCAAAAAAAAAGACTTAATGTGATTTTTTTTTACTGGGTCTTAAAAATGAATTTATTTTTATGTCACACAGGCATGACGAATACAAAAGATATCACGTGTAACTATCTAATTTAAACATAAGCTCATGTTTTTGCTAAAAGTAAAAAAGTAACGATACGATTTTCAATTTACACATTAATTATTTCGACGTTATATAGTAATTGAAGTAAATTAAATAAAATTGAAATAAATATAATTAAAATATAATTATAATATTTAAAGTCGAATTAAAATTGGGTAAATAAATTCGATCTTTATTAAAATACATTAATTATTAAACAAATAAAATAAATAAGTAAATTAAAGAAATCAATAGAAAATTCAACTCCTTCGACATCCTTCGTTCTCGTCATTCAATTTCTATCATGTCGCTTAGACCAAATGTATTTATTTGTTCATCAGACTTTAAATAAATATTATATTTTTTTTTTTTCAATCAATAATAATAATCAATAACAATCAATAAAAAATTATTTAAACATTTATTCTTAAATTAAAGACAATGTGCTATTCAATTATTATTTCAATTATTAATTGAATTTTTATAACTTTAAATTCATCGATATTTAAAAACAATAAAAAAAAATCCATTATATAGCAATAATTACGATAATCGATTTCACTCGTTTTTGTTTAATATAATAAATTTTTATTTGGGTACCTGTCAGCTACTATTTTCAAAAAAATAGTACCCAGGTCACACGGCGAGGACGTCGGTACCCTTCGTGACCCAGAGAAAACTATTCTAAAAAAATAATCATTTTATTTTTTTGTTTTTTTATTTAATTTTATCCCCTCATCCACAACAAACAATTATCTTAAAATTTAAATTTAGAAAGAATAAATATTACAAAATTTAAAAATAATTAAAAAAAAAAAATTAAAGACACATAAATCTTATATGCAGCCCATCAAAAAAAATAACAGAGAGCTCCAGTTCTTGAATGGTAACCACTATCTTTCAAAATATTGATTAAATTTTTTTTTTTCAGATATTGATAAATATATTTTATTACCAGCTAAAGATACCTGTTATAATTATTTACAAGAGTTGCAACTAATTGTGTTATACATCTTAATTAATTGTGCCATATGTCATAATCATTAAATGAAGTACAAAAGGAATAAACCCAATAAAAAAATGATTTTTTAATAATTTCCATAAGTCAAAAGGCATATTACCAAATTGTGTACACATGTCATCTAGAGAATTATAAATTGTGTGATATATTCTAAAGCCATCAACCATCATTCAAGACTAGAGCATTTTTACTAACTACTAACTGTCAAGCTTAGAGTTAAAAAGTGCTTTCTCAAAGTAAGACAGTAGTCCATTAATTGACATTGATGGCAAATCTGCATATAAGTTTGTCATATGGACTTGGATGGAATTTCTCTTTTGATATTTTAAAATTTGACAAGTATATTCTAAAAAACATTGTATTCATATAATATTTGATTTTCCTTGGAGTTAATCCATTTCACATAACTGTAATATTTCATTGTTGTTATTGTTGACTTCTTCTTTTTCTATCTGGAAGAAGACAAATCACAGCAGGTGAGAAAGGTCCAACATCTTTCACTTGGAGCCCTAATCTTCATAAGGGTAATTAAGTAATTGGTGCCATTGTCAAAAATAAAAAACTATATCTAAGGGGATAACTATTATAAAAATACTAATGAAATTAAATGTTCAAAATCTAAAATAAATGAAATTTTTATTTCCTATGTTTTTTTTGTATTTTTTTGATATAATAGTAGAGAGATATAATAAAACACTTGAAATGACAAGAAAAAGTGTGAAGGAATAAAAGGTACAAATATTCTTTTTATAAATTTTTTTGTTTACTTATGTATATTATCAATAAAAATATTGATTGGGAATAGATGTCACAGGTATAATGAGCTTCAGTTCATATTTGATATTAATCATGCACTGAAATTAGTGACTGCACTTAGAGATAATTTCCTTATTATTATTTTTGATGAGTGAGTAATTAATACAAATATTAATTTAATGTAAAGAAATTTATATAATATATAATCAAATTAATCAAATTAATCAAATTAATTGTTATGGTTAAGGTTTTTTTTTTTTTTTAAAAAAAAAAAAACATTTAAAATTTTGATCTTTTGATCTTTTAATCTACATATGAAAACAAACCACATTAATCATGTGACCACATAATGAATTCAAAGCATGTGAACGTATTTTTATAACTATTACTATTTTATACTATTTTCCTTTATTGTGCATAATATTATGAATTTCAAATTCAAAACATGATGCGAAAAGAATAAATTTGATTATTACAAAAAAAAAAAATAAACAATTATTTCAAAATAATCTTAATGTATTGTAATTACATAATTTATTACATGTGATATGATATAATCAAATATTCTTAAATCTAAATTTATACAATTAACGTACAACTAACATTTTTTGTCATTATACACGAAATTACATGATTATAATAACCACCCAATACAAATATTCAATATTCAACAATATTCAACAATATTACAATATTATCACAACTCATTACCAATTGTTACCCAATAATCACGTAAATTGTTTTTTCTACCAAATATTTCTAAATAATTTCCTGTAACATGCACATATATAAATATATATATACATTATATATTATACAGAATAAAAATTAATAAATTAATAAATTAAAAATTAATTATAAAAATTAATATTTTTTACCATTTGGAACCAAATCTTCAATCATTTCATATAATTCTTCAGGTTTTTGACTTTGACCACGTCTTTCTGAAAATATTACATCTGAAGAAATGGAATGATTACATTCTGGTGGATCATCTCCCTAATTATTATTATTATTATTATTATTATTATTATTATTATTATTATTATATTATTATTATACTTATTAATATTGACTATTATTATTATTATTATTATTATTAATTATGAATTCTTTCAGAGATATGTTGAAAAAGACAAAAACCTTTCTTCCCATTAGACAAGTTTCTTTTGCATGTTGTAAATAAAATCCATGACCTTTGGCCATTCTTCTATTTACAGTTTGTTTCACCCAAGTGATATCATCACAATACCTTTTACAATGTTATATATATATATACATTAAATATATATCTATCAAAAAAAAAAAAAAAAAATCAAAAATAAGATTAAATATTTACTTACGTGTAACCCCATTTTTTCATCATTTCAAAAGCTTTAGAATATTTATTATTTATCACCCAGATAAACAAGAATCCATTTTTTTGTAATTTAGGTATTGGTAATTCCTCTATACAAATATCTGGTAATTGTTGATATGCTATTGCCACCTTTTTATTTATAGGATAAAAAAATAATAGAATATAATAAAATAATAGAATATAATAAAATAATATAATATAATAAAATAATATAATATAATAAAAATATAATAAATTGAATAATAAAATCAAAAAGAAAAAAGGAAATACTTTACACCACGCGTTGGAGCATGAGTTGCCAATTGCCATGGAGGATCCATTAAAATTACATCGAATTGACATTCTTTCGCTAATAACTAATTATAATAAATCACGCGAACAATATGATTACATTATTTGATCCGAAACATAATATTATGAGTGTGTGTGTGTGATTACTCACATCCCATTCAAAAGTTAGGACATCAGCTTTTATAGGTATACACCATTCAGGAGCTTTAAATTCTTCCCAGCGAACATCTAAATAAAATAACAATAATTATATCTCTACATTTTGTACACTTTTACCAATACACATTTTAGTCTATCTTTAGTTTCTTAAAAATTCCGAAATTCCAAATACCTTCATTCTTAGTATTACTTTTTACACTTTCTTTCATCTTACCCTTTTTACTATTACTACTAATGCTACTACTACTATTACTACTACTACTACTACTACCACTTTCATAATTATTATTATTATGGTTGTTGTTGTTGTTATTATTATTATTGTTATTTCTATTCTTATTCAAATTATTTTCTAATTGTGAAATTTCTTCCATTAATTCATCAATTTGTAATCGTAATTCTGTTTCCCGATTTAGTAAATAATATAATTGTGTATCTAATGCATTATCCGAAAATACACCAGAAGTATTATTTCCGTCGTGGTTTTCGTAGTTGTAGTCTTCATGGTTATTATTATTATTACTTTTATAATTACTACTATTACTTTTATAATAATAATTATTATTTTTATTATTACTTTTATTATTGCTATTATTTTTATTATTATCGTTATTATTATTATTATTATTATTATCACCAGTTGTAGTAGTAGATAATGAATATTGAAAGTCTTTGTCTGTTGTCTCGTAGTCTGACATTTTTATATTATGTATATTATTATTATTATTATTGTTCTTTTTTATTTTTTAATTATTCAATCACGTTAAAAAAAGAAGAATGAGATTTTAAAAAATTTATGATAATCGATATACATAGATATTGAGGAGACAATGTGGCGACGTGACTGTTTGTGTAACCATTTTCACATAATACTGTATTTAGTAAATATTCTAGCAATTAATAAGCATAATAAATTGATAATAAGCATAAAATATTAATAAATAAACTGTCTACTATAATCATTATTTTATTATTATATTATTATTTATCAATTCAGTTATTATGATAATTTGTTAATATTATTTTTTAATCCAAATCATTTTCTTTTGAATCATCATCATCATAATATGTTTTAACAACTAAATCTGATAAATCTACATCAGTACCAGGTTCAATAAGAAATGGATTCATACTTTCAAATTGTCTAAAGATTTAATAATTAATAATTAAATATTATGATTAATTAAAATTTATCAAATAAATTATGAAGAATAAATCAAATATATTTACTCGGGATATCTTAATCGATACATTGGAGGTGGTCTAGCTTCAAGTATTAGCATTCTAAATAAATAAATAATAAATAAATAATAAATAAATGAATAATTTAATTTATGAGAAATTTATTTAAATTAAGAAATATTATTATTATTATATTATTATTATTATTATTATTAACTTACGTATCTTTTGCAGTTTTTGTTTTATAATCAAGATTATTTAAAGTGATTCGTTTCCATTCGACATCTGGTGTCATCCAAGATTCAATCAACTAAAATATAATAAATTATTATATAAAAATATAATTAATTAAATTACCAAAAATATAATTTCAATAAAAAAAAAATTAATTTCATAAATACCTCTGTAATGGGATGTTTATTCTAAATTAAAAAATAGATAGATTTATATATATATATTATTTATTAAATAAATTATAATAAAATATAAAATTGAATTAAAACTAAAGAAATATTTCTTTATACCTCTCCACTTTTTGTAATATATTTATCAAGATGATACCAAGCAAATCCTATTAAACAAACAATTAAACTATTCCTCCATATTGGAGCTCCAAATCCTATTTTAATATATATATTCCATATATTTAATTAAAGATAATTAGAATAAAACTAGAGAATTATATATAAAATGATAAAAACCTTCTTTACGAATTCCTTGATTGGTTTCATTGGTAGCGTATTGACGGGTAGCATATTGACGAGTTGATTTATAAGTTAATTGCTGAGTTAATTGACGAGTTAATAGTCGTTTAATTGATATAGTAGAGCGAGGTATAATAAGTGAAAATTTGAGAAAATTCATATTTAAAAAAATTTAATAATAATAATATTTTTTTTTGTATTTCCTTTTGTATTTCTTTAAAGCTGATTGGTACGATAAATAAAACTCTATAATTAGATATTATTTTTCCGAGAAAAAAAGGTAAAAATGATTAAATTTAGAAATACTTCAATTATTACTCAAAGAATTATTAGAGTGCGTAAGTATACTTTTATTAAATATTATATTACAAAATAAATTTAATTATATTTGAAATATGTAATTATCAAATAAACAAATTTGCTAATCAGTTTCTTCTTTATTTTCAGCATTCCAAAGGTTTCTTAGCATTCCCGGGAATGGTGATACCAAAAAAAGGTATACAATAACAAATTTACCACTCATACATATATAAATATATATTAACTCCTTTTTTTTAAAAAAAAATTATAATATAGTCCCACTGCAATTGTATTATTAAATTTAGGTGGACCATCAAAGTTAGATCAAGTAGAAGATTTTCTTACCAGATTATTTTGTGATCCGGATCTTATTCCTATTCCATTTCAAAAAACATTGGGTCCCATAATTGCAAAACGTAGAACTCCTAAAATTCAAGATCAATATGGAAAAATTGGAGGTGGTTCACCTATATTATTTTGGACCCAAAAACAAGGAAAAGCTATTGAAAAATTGTTAGATGAAATTAATCCCAAAACTGGTAAATATATATATATATTTATACATAATTTATTAGATCATCTTTTTTATTATATCTATCATATTATATATATCATATCTTCTTTATTACTTTTTTTTTTAGCCCCACATAAGTCATATATAGCATTTCGTTATGCATCACCATTAACAGAAGATACAATAATTCAAATGAAAAAAGATGGTGTGAAACGGGCAATCGCTTTTACTCAATATCCTCAATATTCTTGTTCAACCACTGGTAGTAGTTTAAATGAATTATGGAGAAAATCTGAATTATTTGATTCGGAACAATCAATTCAATGGAGTATAATAGATCGATGGCCAACTCATTCCGGATTAATTGAGGTATTCAAAAAATAATAATCATTTATATATACTTTAATCTATTCTTAATATATAAATTTTTAATTAATTAACATATATATATATATATATATATTAATAAATAAAGGTATTCGCCAATCACATCAAGACTTCTTTACAAACATATCCTTCAGAAGTTCGTGATAAAGTAATTTTATTATTTTCAGCACATTCATTACCTATGGTAGTAGTTAATCGTGGTGACCCTTATATCTCAGAAGTTTCCGCTACGGTTCATGCGGTAATGGAAAGATTAAAATTTTCAAATCCATATCGTTTAGTTTGGCAATCACAAGTAGGACCTCAACCTTGGCAAGGACCTCAAACTGTTGATGCAATATTAGGATTTGGTAAAAAAGGTGAAAATAATATTTTATTGGTACCAATTGCATTCACAAGTGATCATATTGAAACTTTATTTGAATTGGATTTGGAATATGGTCATGAAGCTGAGAAGGTATTTGTTGTTATTGCTTATTTATTTGTTTATTTTATTTGTTGTTTCTTATTTGTTGGTTTATTATTTTATTAAAATTCAATTTAATTTATTATATAAATAATAATAATAATAATAATAATAATAATAATAATAGGCAGGAATTAAGGGTTTAAAAAGAGTAGAATCACTTAACGATGATCCGGTGTTCATTAAAGCAATGTCAGATATTGTGAAGAGTCATTTAGATTCTGGAAAAGTTACATCAACTCAATTGTTATTAAGATGTCCAATGTGTAAAAATAATTCTTGTCAAAAAGCAAGAGAATTTTTGCTTAAACAAAATATTTAATATTATTTATTTTCTTATTTTATTTAATATTATTTATTTATTTAATATAATTCATAATTGTTAATATTTATAACTCTGTAATTTCCGTAATTGGAATAGATCCTTGTTAATTAATTAATAAAAAAAAATAATTATAATATTTATAATATTTGTGAATTTATGCAATCAGTGTCACCTTAGAAATTATTTTATATTCTATAAATAAAACATTAAATTGTCTACCTTTTTTTTTAAAAAAAAAAAAAAATTTTTATTCGATCGAATTTTCGAATTCTCTCTCTTCGTATTTACTTAATACATAAAATTATTGTATATTCTATAAGTAAAACATTAAATTGTCTACCTTTTTTTTTTTTTTAAAAAAAAAAAAAAATTTATTCGATCGAATTTTCGAATTCTCTCTTCGTATTTACTTAATACATAATAATAACTAAATATGGAGGTTGTGAAGCTTAAACTACAAAATAAAGATATCCCGCAACTTAAACTTGTAACGAAACACGTCACGCAAGCCAAAAAATTCGTCGTGATCACCGGGGCCGGAATTTCGTGTAGTGGTGGAATCCCCGTAATATTTAAATAAATATATTTCAATTTTCAAATATTCGACGCGTTTTTTTTTTTTTACTCCAAACAATTATGATAATAGGATTTCCGTAGTAAGGAGGGAGGCCTATTTGACCTAGTAAAGAAACAATATCCTGGAATATTTCGTTCGGGAGGAGACCTCTTCGACTCCGAACTTTTAAGAAGTCCTGAAGCCGTCAAGGCTTTTAATTCGTTCATGGGCTTTCTCAAAGAAAAAATAATGAAAGCCAATCCAACGGCCACTCACCATTTTCTTAAAAAATTGGCCAACATGAAAAAATTAACTCGTGTTTACACGCAAAATATTGATAATCTCGAGGAACCAGCTGGTTTATTGGTAGATTGGAAACTCGAGAAAGTCACGAAATATAAAGGTCAAGTGGTTCAACTACATGGGTCAATGGAAAGATTGAGATGTATGAATTGCACCAATGATTATCCATTCGAGACTCACTATTGTGGATTATTCAAACAAGGGGACGCTCCTAGATGTCCAAACTGTGAAGAGAGGGGTATGCATCACGTGAAAACGCGATGACAATTGAAATTATATAAATAAGAGAGAGATATATATTCCTATTTTATTTTTTATTTTTATTTTTTTTTTAATTAGAAGAAAGTCGCATAAAACAAGGAAGACGGCCGCACACAGTTGGTGAACTTAAGCCAACTGTATTGCTTTACGGTGAAGAACATCCGAATGGATATGAAATTGGTCAACTCGCCTCCCAAGACGAAAGTAAAGTTGACTGCTTAATAATAATGGGTACGTCGTTGAAAATCCCAGGCATCAAGAGCCTTATTAAGAAGTTTTCAAGGGCCGTTCATAACCGTGGTGGGCATATTATATTGGTAAATAAGACTGATGTAATGACAAAGGAGTGGAATGGGGTGATCGATTATCAAATAGAAGGTGCATGTGATGATTGGGTCAGAATAGTGGAAGAAGAGTTGGAGATGATGGAGAGTACATCAAGGAAGATGAAGAGGAAGGTGAATCCGACCGAACCGAGGGATGTGAAAAAATCGAGAGTTGCTAAGCCCACCACGGTTAGAAAAACAAAAATTCCAAGTAAAGATGATCGACCTTGTTGAACCTAAATTAAAAAGGCAGCCCTTGTTGATGATAAAGTTCTGAAGATGAACGAGAAGCTCGATGATGATCGATAATACCCTCTGAATGTGCTGACGAACGAGGCGCCCTTTGAGTTAATGACTTTGTGATGCAGTTATCATATGATCGAAGAGTCCATATCATATGATCTAAGAGTCATCTATCAAATGATCGTAGCCAAATGAGACTGATGGGCGAAGCCGTTATCAGATGATCAAAATCAGCTATCGCTATAATGGTTATGAACCTTTTATTCAAATCGAACGATTAAATTAAGCACTAAAAAAAGGAAAAACATCTCCAAATCAAGGAAGTGGTTTATGTTAGGTGATTATACATTTCAAATTATTTATATTTTTAATTAACTTTCTAATGATATATATATATATATATATTTAGAATGCCACGATCCTTTAATGAAGATGTGTAACTCTTGAATTCATGTTCTTTCCATAAACAGTAATTTTATATAATGAGTTAGTGTGAATTTATTATTTAAAAGATATTTTGTAACTGAGGTTCGAATCCACGAATAATACACTTGAGATTAAAACAAAATGAATAACAATTGTAATTATAAAAAATTAAAATTATATGTATAAGAATGTTCTTTTTCACCTTTCTAACTTAATTAATTTTCTTTTTTCTTTATACATAAAAATTACGAATAACTCAAGGATCTCACATGGTGTCAATTGATTTATTATCAATTACTTATTTTAGACAAACCGTTTTTTATTATCTATGCTATCTGATATTATCATAAAAAAAGATAATAATATTAGTATGAATGACAAGTGCAATGCCTGCGTCTCGTAATACATTACGATTAATGATTTAATGAGTAAAATTATTTGGTCACAAGACTTATTTTATAAACTTTTTCTTTAGATTTTTGTGTTATTTGTATTATTTTAATTATTTTAATTATTATAATAATTATTCTAATAAATCTCCAATCTTCATAATCAATATATATATATATTTTGTTTTTTGTTTTTGAATTGCAGAATAATAATAGGTTTTTGAGTAATGAAAAAAAATACAATTTTAATAACAAATTATAGTATCAATATTTTTAAAAGAAAATAAAAAAAAAAAAAATTCAAATAATTGAACAAAATCCCAACATTCTGCAACATTCATTGTAAACTAAAATTGACTGCAAAAAAATCATTTTTGCTCTAACAGTAAAAAAAATCAAAACTTTGGACTTCATACAATATATAAAAATATAATAGAATAATTGAGTTGAGTTGATGGAGATATGGTAATTGTATGGAAAATAAACGAAATAGTGATTATAAAATAAAAGTAATATATTCAAAAGAAAGAATAATAAACTAAAAAAAATTTGATCAAAATACAATATCTTTAAAATATTAAAGTAATCTAGTCTACAGAAGTAAACATTTGCGAGGTCTTTTAGTAACCGGTGGTTCTAAAGCTGCAACGATAGCTTCATCGAATACATTCTTCAAACCTTTTTGCGTTAATGCTGAACACTCAACATATTTAACTGCACCTAATTCTCGAGCGAGTCTCTCGCCTTGCTCAGAAGTTACAGGTCTCAACTTTTGTTTTGATAGTTTTTCAACTACCGATGGATCATCCCGTAAATCTACTTGTGTACCAACAATTAAACATGGAACACCAGGACAATGATGGTGAACCTCAGGGAACCATTTTTCTTTAACGTTCTCAAAAGAAGCTGGTGAAGTTACAGAAAAACAAACAAGAAAAACATCCGTTTGTGGATAAGAAAGAGGACGAAGACGATCATAATCTTCTTGACCTGTTGTTTATGAATTATAGTATTTTTCAACATCCATTAAATAAATAAAAGTTAATGAATATATTTGTATCTTTGCAATAAAAAATCAACTGACTTGATATATTCCTCATTCTTTTTTTATTTTTATTTTTATTTTTATTTTTTATTTTTTACGCACCAGCTGTATCAAACAAACCCAATGTATATGGTTCATCACCAATCATAACTGTAACAGCATAATTGTCAAAAACCTATTAGAATTTATATTTTAGAATAAAAATTAAAAAAATTAAAAAAGAAAATTTAAAATTTAAAATAAAAAATTAAAAATTAAAATTAACTTTTTTTTTAAAAAAAAGAAAAAAAATAATAATAATAATTAAATTCTCTTACCGTAGGAACGTATTCAGAAGGAAATTTGTTAGTTGTATAAGAGATTAATAGACACGTCTAATTAAATAGTTTCAACCCACAATAATATATTAAAAATAAAAATAAATGTTAAAATAAATCGATTTAGTTAAAAATAATGATAAAAAAACTCTGCATATCGAAGGATAATCTGCCAGTATTTTGTTAATTCCAATTATTTCGTCGTCGAAATTAAAAATTCATTCGCATTTGAGACCACTAAATTTAATATAGCCCTATTATATGAGTATTGTTTGAGACGAGTGAGGTCAATCTGGATATTGACTTTACATTTCCTTACTATCCAGTTAACGAAATTTCAAAGTGTGCGATCGACAATAAAAAAAACAGAACTCTGACAGAAATTAAGCTAGCAACCAGAAGTATATAACACAATATATGAAATGAAAAAAAAATGGTTTAGTTGCTTACCTTCCCAACGGCACCATCACCAACTACTACACACTTTATTGTTTGCATAATTTATTATTAAATATTATAAACAAGTACAAGTATATCTTAGAGTCAAGGAGTGCTTAACAAAGACCTGAAGTATAACAAAAAAATTGTAACGGAGAAAAAAAGGATTTAAGTGAAGAAGGAAAGGTTTTAAAATAATAATATGGATATAAAGATGTCTGTAACGTGGTTTAAACAGAGTCTACTCGTTCTTCTTTATGTTTAATAATATGTAAACTTACATCTGCGACAAAATGCATGAGCAGATCGTTTCACTAAAAACATTGGACATTTTTCAATATTGTTAAAGAAGTCACAGGTATGTATTACCAAAAAACTAATCCATATCAAATTTCCCAATATTGAAAATTAACCCCTAAAGCCATTTTTAATTATGAAAATCATCAGCCTCTTGGCTTTTGATGCACTTAGCAAACTTCGATACATGGTCAATACATAGCCGACACAAAAATGATAAACGTATAAAGCCAAAAAAGATTATTAAGCTGAAATATAAGTTAAATAATGAAATATTTTTGTTCATGGAGAAATTGTCTTTTTCTTCTTTTTTTTCTTTTCTTCTGTTTCTTTTTAATTTCTTTTCACATGTCTAATCACATTGAAAAACTCGTTTAGTCATGAGATTGTTTAGTGCTTCCCATAACTATATCATCTATCAACATCCCATGAAATTAACAAAAAAAAAAAAAAAACAGAAAAAAAAGTGGGAGGAATGACAACGTAATAATGGAAACGAAAAACCACATGCCATTATTTAACTGTGACATATTTTCTGGGTTCTTACTGATATGTACAGTCAACATCTTGCATGCTTTTCTATGTATCTGAGGAAAACGAAAAGCAGATCAGAAATCGCTTTTTTATGGCATTCGTGGACCACTGAGATTTTATTTATTTATTTATTTTTTTTGCTTTCATCACGCAAGAACATCAAAAGATCACACTTATATTCCTGAAATTGTGCTGATAAAAATTTTGTCAAGTATATAATTGTATTTAATTACGTAGTACATAACACAATGTTCAGAAATTAATTTTGAACACTAAACAAATATGCAATTGTTATTGTGCTGAAACAAAATATAATCTGGGTCGCATTGCGGAGAAAGTTCATGCATTATTCTTCTTATATTACGGGCTAAATTATTATGAATTTTTCCCAAAATTGATGAAAAAATGTTTTAAATTCTTTGTACCCAACAAATAATTAACAAATATTAACGAATCAAAATTTCAAATTTCTTTTTCAATTTGTAATATACACTGGTAAAAATTCAAAATAAATTTGTTTTTACAATTTACCTATTTATTGTTTGTTTTTATCTAATTGTCTAAATATCTCAATTTAGCCTGTGATAATTATTAATTCGAAAACAAATCGATTTTTTGCCTTTTTTAGTCTTGAACCATTACTAATTTATACCTATTATAAAGTTTCATTGTATACTAATAAAAGTTATTCATTGAATTGTTTACATTGAAAAATACAGAATATAGACTTTTATGTATTTTTTTATACATTTAAATTGTTTAAAGAATGGTCCATAATTTTGGCAGGTGATCAGAAAAACGTGGTGACAAATGTTGGGTGTATATTCGAAAGATGTGATAAATATACTACCCTGAAAATCCCCTAACTCTTACATTTAAGAGTCTATACTCCAGAAGTGTGTTGACAAGGGATACCATTGGACAATGCAGGTGCATATATTTATAAAGTTTTTATAATCTAATTAAGCGCGACAGTAAAAAACCCCAGTGGAAATTGGAAACCTATTGGACTTTCATTCCCAATAGATTTTTTATTGGAATATTGAAAAGGTATTATTATGAGGCATGTGATATGAGTATAATTATTAATTAATTAATTTAGTTGTTGAATCAATTTTTTTTATTTTGGGAAGTGTGAAACGAAGTACAAAGATTTGATAGGTCAGGTCTAAATTTATAGTAACAAAATCGGACGGTTAATATTGTCGCGGCTGGCGCAGAACGTTACGTATAATTACGTAAATCAGTCTTACCAAACTCAAATTTCCGTTGCACTATGATCGTACAACCAAACGCACTTACGATTTGCTCGTTTCGTGCACAATACTTTTAAATACAGCTGACTCAATA
>CAJVPK010000156.1:0-55554 GCA_910592015.1 Diversispora eburnea | reverse complement strand
GTATAGGTGTTCGATTTTATCACAAAATATATCATATGATAGCCCTAGTTTAGGGGAATCTAATAAAAAAAAGTTTGTACAATTTATTTATTTTTAATAATAATAATAAAGTTAATTGCTGGTGAGGAATTAACCAATAAATTAGAAATTTTTCTCATTAATACTAGAACTCCTTGGTTAAAAAAAAATTATTCTCTCATTTATCATAATATTTTTAACGAAAACAACTTTATAAATTTAAATAACTTATTGTAATGATATTATTGCAAAGCATCCAAATATTATTCTTGATAGTTCAGATTTTACTTCTCTTTCAGAATGTTCCTTAGTATCTTTTCTTAAACGAGACGGTTTACAAATGGAAGAAGTTAAAATTTTCGATTATGTCATCAAGTGGGGAATTGCTCAAACTTTTACTCTTCCTATAAACCTTGATGATTGGACCAAGAAAAATTTCCTTACATTGAAGATTACTCTACAACAATGTTTATCACATATTCGTTATTTTCACCTTTCAAGTATTGAAATTGTCGATAAAGTTGAACCCTATAAAAAGATTCTTGATAAACAACTTTGGAAAGATATAAATCAACAACTTTTAATTCCTGACCGACCAGTAAAATCAATTATTTTACAGCAAGAATTTAGCTACCGATCGAACTTTTCAAATATTATTTCTGAAGAACACATTGCGGAAATTTCATCTTGGATTGATCGTAAAATAATTCCTTATTTGACAAAAAATGTCCCATATTTTTTCAATTAATTCTACGTGGTTCTAGAGATGGTTTTGTACCCAAAAAATTTTGGGATATTTGTCGTGATTATACTAATACAGTAGTTGTGATAAAAATTAAAGAAACAAACGAAATTATTGGAGGTTATAATCCTTTAGTATGGGATCATATTGGTTTTTGGTCGTTAACAAACGATAGTTTTATTTTCTCATTAAGAGATCAAAATTCTATTCTTCGTAGAGTAAAAAGCGTTCCTGTAGTTTCCAAAAATCATCAAAAATGTATGGTCCACGTTTTAAAGGTTTTGGCTTATATACTGAGTCATCGAATTTTACTTTAGATAATAGAAGTTATTGTGATAAATTTGGTGTATCATCAAAAGAAAACTTTTCTATTACTGAATATGAAATATTTAAGATTGTTAAAAAAAAATGGGTAGATTTTTTTTTCTATAAGAAAATCAAATAATTTTAAAAAATCATTAACCTTTAAATGAGGAATCTTGACGGTATAAAAAAAATAACCATTGGAGTCTCACGTTCTGCCATATATTTTATTAATTTTATCATTTATTTCATTATCATTTAAAAATTATTATATGTCATTTTTATTTCATTATCATTTAAAATTATCAAATATGATCTGCATTTATTATAAAATTGAAAACTTTTTAAATTTTTTAAATTGAAAATAAATCCTAACTGCACTGCTAATCACTGTTAATAATAGATAAAAAGGCAATAATTCATACTAAATGAACTACAGAAAATAATATTAAAAAAAATATAAAGAAAAGTGAAGAAAATATACATATATAACGTTATTCAGTTATTAAAGGTTATTAATGGTTATTAATTATTGTTGATTGAAATATTAATGATTATCAGGTTTATCAGGTGACATATTGATAAATTCTGATATTGAAAAAGCGGAACCAGGAGTTGAATGATTATCAAGTGCGGACCTGATCTGATGGGGTGGAGTTCTTGGAGGTTCTTGAGGTCCCTCAATACTGATTGATGGCCATGTATGAGGATTAGTAGGATTGATCGTTTGCATAGGAGAAAGATTGGTCAAAGATTGAGTTGATGAAGGAATGGTGGGCATATGTGATAAAAGATTAGCCAAAGGTTGTAAAGATTGAGATGATGACGACGACGGAATAGTGGGCATATGTGAGAGAATACTATCGGAAAACATTAAATCCGTTGTTGTCCAATTATCAAGTGGTTCCATTTCCATTGGAGCCAATGCAGGTCCAGGTTCGGTGTCTCTATGTTCTGCCCAGAGTCTATGAAAAATTTCTCCCGGTGATTCAGATGTGATCGCATTTTCCGGATTTTGTTTGGCCGCCGTATTCCATAATTCATTCCAGAGAAATGTGTTCGGTGATACATTGATATTTGCATTTGTTGATGTTGAAGCTATATTTGATGATGATATGGCGGTTATTGTCGAAGCTACATTTAATGATTTAATGGATGTCATAGCTGCTGTCATAGCTGCTTTGGATGAGGATGGCAAACCATAGCTTTCATCTTGTTTTTCTTGTCGTGATCTTTTAGATTTTGTTCTTTTCGAGGTAATGGGAGCTGCTTTTCTTTTTCTGTTAGTCGCCGTCGTCTTCTTTTTCTTTTCTAATGCTCTTAAGAATGTCTCTGAAATTACTGGTGGAGGTTCCTTGAAACCAGTTGATTTCGGTTCTGGTATTTTAGAAGTTGCAGGTATAAACATAGCGATATCCTCTACATTATCAAATATCATTGGAGGAAATTCTCCAGGAACAATCTTTATTCCCATATCCTCTTTATCTACCTTATCTTCCTTGGTCTTATTTAAATTAATTTCATATCCATTGTATTCATTATATTCATTATATTCATTATATCCGTTATATCCATTATATCCGTTATATCCGTTATATCCATTGGATACCACATACATAGGTTTTTTACCTTTCCCTTCATAAGCTTCGTACATCGACCTTTTACCCTTTGCTTTTGAATATGAATTACTGGAAATTGACTGATGTTCAAATTCGTGCATTGATCTGCAATCACCATTTGCACTACTTTCACCTACTTCGTATATCATTTCATATATATTTGACGAATAATTATTATCAGAAGTTGAATATGAAGGAATAGAATTTGATTGAGGTTCAATTTCGTAAATTGGTTTTTTTCCTTTTTCTTTACTTGAACCAGAAACATTATTATTATTATTATTATTAGAGTAAGAAATGTTATTAATTGATGATGATTGCGCTTGCAAATTAGTTCTTAAATGAGGATCGACGTTAGCGGATAATGTGTTACTCCATGCTTTCATCCTTCTTTGTTCTTCATATAATATCCTACACGTCTCAAAATCGTAACGTTCCCAACCGTTTTTGATTTTGAATGCAAAGTATTCAAGTCCCAGTTTTATCTTTTCTGCAACCTAAAAAGAGAGAGAAAATTTTTTTTTACATATTTGATAATTTAATTTATGAAAAGATATTTACTAAATTGAAATTTTTGTACCTTATACACATCATTATTTTTGAGTACTCGTTCGAAATGAGGATCTCTGGATAGAATTTCGGCCAAAGCTTTGACCTTTGCACTTTCTTCGTTGTTGGTATTATTATTGTTGTTGTTGTTATTGTTCTATAATAACAAATATTTATTAGAAAGGTTTTAAAATGATCATCAATAAATATTAATATTCCAAAGAGTAAATGTTTTTATAATATCAACTTACTTCAACCATTTTGAAAAAGGATTTAGAGAGAAAAAAGATTTAATTGACAAGATCGATCGCGTTTCCCCTTTAAATACCTACTTTAATCTATTAATGAAAAAATGAAGATAACTAATTTAATCGATTTAATTGGATGATAATTGATTTAATTAATGATTATAAGTGTATTATAACGTTTTTATAATGTACGTTGTGCCTATAATTCTGTGTGTGTGCCTATATTGTGTATATAATATGTGTATTTTCCAAATTAAAATTCCAACACGAGTTCAAAATATCCGAAATATTTAAAAACATCCTCAAATGGTATTTAGTTGTGGCTTTGAATGAATTTTTCCATAAGGTAAAAATCCATTTTGATTTTTGTGTTAACGCCTGCTGCATCGACTCAATAATCATTTCAATAATTATTAAGTTCTTTTTTTTTTTTTTTTTTTTCTTTTTGATTCCAATGTAACAATATTATGCACATTATGCACAGCATATGCAGGAGCAAGTGATTTCAGTGTTTTGATTTACTCTTTATGGATCCTTTTACCGCTTGGACCTTACTTTTGTATATGTGTGTTAACTCTTTATGTATTTCGATTATTTTCATAAATGTTACAAAAAAAATACCAAAAAAAATAGACAATTGAAATTTCTTTATTTATTTGTTTTAACTGTCTGATTTTTTATTTATTAATTAATTAATTATTTATTTATTTAAGTTTAATTTGTTTAAATTAATCTAATTAATATATTTATTTATTTAATAATATACTATTGTATACTATTAAATTTATTACTAAATCTATCATTAAATCTATTACTAAGTCTATTACTAAATCTATTTTCTAAATCTATTTGCTTAAACAATAATATTATACTTTGGATCACATTTAATAGAGACAGATTCAATAATAGTAGTTAATTTATCAGGTTGTTTAGTCCAATCAATAGGACCATTAGCCCATTTAGCAGTTCCAGGAGCACCACTACCATCCCAAATACCTAATTGTACATATGAAGGATTACTTGGGAATTGATATACACCATCTTTATAAGTATCTTTTCTCCATAAAGTTCTTACAACTTGACCATCAATTTTCCAAGTAATACGATCGGGTTGCCAATCAAATGTGTAAGTATGGAATTTGGTATCGATAGGTCCATTTGGAACAGAATGAACTCCACCATTTACACCATAAAGAAGTAATCCATTCCAAAAGAAATTGGATTGTCCATGATTTACATCTTTGCCTACCATTTCCCAATCAATTTCATCTCCATTATCTGACATGCACTAAATAAATAATAATCATAATAAATAAATAAATAATTTAAAAAATTATAATAAATAAATAATTTAAAAAATTATAATAAATAAATAATTTAAAAAATTATTATAATTAATTCTCGTACTTACAATAAAAGCAGTAACTACACCTCCAACACCATTAACTTTCATCTTAATTTCAGTTATACCAAAATGTAATTTATATGTACTATTTAATGTTAAACCTTGACCTAAATTCTTATTATAAGGACCAGCGGGATCATTTACACGACCTTGATCTTTCGTCGGTTTTATTAAATGAGCTAATAATTGTCCATTAGCTAAAGTGTAACTGTTTCGATTACCACTTGTATTAATCCAATCCGCTGATTTAGGATCTCTATTATATTCATAATATTCAACAATTCTTGAACTTTTAAATTCATCAGTGAAACTACGACATTTATTATTCTTGCTTAGATTAATGGGATGTTGACCATTTTCTGGGGGATATAAAGCAGTAGATGATTGAGTACTAGTGGATTTGGTTGGGCTAGCTGGTTTGGTTGTAATTTTAGTGCTAGTAATGAATTTCGAAGCAGTGGGCTTGGTTTTGGGTTTTGGTTTGATTTTGGGTTTAGGTTTTGGTTTAGGTTTAGGTTTACCAGCATCAATGGCTTGAATTATCAGTAAAACACTTACTAATAAGATTAATACTTTGATTAGATTCATCTTATTTTAGGGAAATTATGAATAATTTTTAAAGAAATAGAAGTAAAATGAAATGGAATGGAAATTCACTAATTCTCGATTGCTTATTATATTAAGAATAATGAATTAATTTTATTTTTTATTCTATTTTTTTTTTTTTTGCGATGAAGAAAAGAGAAAGGAAGATAGAAGGAGTATTTGTACTAATTTCATGGTCATCGAAAATTCAATTCTTTTTAATCATTTTACAAAGGTATTTCCAAAAATATTTAAAAGTTATTTCTTTATCCTCAAAATATAACTTGAGGAAAATTTTTAATTAAACGATTTCAAATTAATTGGACATAACATGCACTTTAAACATTTAAACTCGCATACACATTTTGAATTCCAATAATATTCCGAATAATTCTATTTATATAATTATGCATTCTCGATTTGTTATACTCTACATGTTATACATATTATTACGTTGTATTATGTTATATGCTAAATATAACATACATTTCAGGAAAAAAATTAAGATTTAATTGATTACTAGAAAATGGTAAACCACTTGTAAGTCTGGAGCATAATATAATTTATATAATGTTGTAACATGTGATCATTATTGTCCGGAGCGTAGCGTAGGGACATTTAATGGACGAGTAAAATGATACCAAAATTTCGTTTTTGATTCTTTAAAAGTTCTGATCCTGATGGTAATTTAATTCACAAAATATAAAATATCAAAATGTAACTTGGGTAGGATTTTTAGATAACGATTGTCAGATAAATAACACAAATGAAATTTATCCAATCAATATGCTCCGGACTAACAATGGTTTACCATTTCCTAGTCTAAATAATCATTATCAAAAAATCGGACAGACATCCTTTCCCAAGTTATGTTTTGATATTTTACCTATTGCTGTATCAAAAATGTAACTTTGCAAATCTTGAAATCCGCAATATGAATAATAGACTAATTAAAAATCCTTTTCTACATAATAATTATTCAGAACAACATGTTTTAGGGCGGGTTAAAAATAAAATTTGAAAATTTCTTATATTTAGATAGATTTTATAGGTTTTTAAAGCTATTAATAATACATGATCTAATAAGCAATACAGATTTTTATTAATTTGTAAAAATTGACAATGTTTAGTATAATTTTAAATTTTATAGAAGTTATATTAAATACTCGAATTTAGATAATCCGGTTTCACCTGGATACCGTGGGTTTAAACTTTCGAAACCAGATCATCCGATTTACGAAATTTGAGTGATTTTCTACTAGGTTATTTCTATGATAAATAAAACGGCTTTGTTCTTAGCTACAAAAATGTATATGTTTAATCCATGTAGCATCGATATTTGCGAATTTATTTCAGTTTAAAGAAATACGTCCGTGAAAAATCGTTGCCAAAAATTTTCGCAGAAATTGTCATAACGTGAAGATTTACACGATTTTTTCACGGATGTTTTTCTTTAAACCGAAATAACTCCGCTAATATTTGGTTTTTACAGGGATGAAACAAATACTATTTTTGTAGCCCGTTCTATCTATAATAGAAATATCTTAGTAAAAAATTGCTCCATAGCGAGCGAAGTCGAAAAAAACGTAAAAACATAAAAAAACTCTGCAGATAAAATTTGCACAAATTTTTTGCCTCCTAAAAATTTCTTGATACATTATGGTTACAATTTATTTTTATCTAATTTGAAATTTAATGAGATAAAAATAGATTATGACAATTAAGCCTATTTCACCCGGTTTACCGGTTTAGGGGTGAAATTTTTTTTTTAATTAAAGAAGTTTTCAATTAAAATTGATAACTTATCTATGGGAAAACTTATGGTTTAATTCTCAGACGGCTTCGAGTTTAATAAGAATTATATTAATATATTTTAAAATAAAATGAATATTTATATATTTTTTTCCTTTTGTTCTTCTTGGTCCTCTTGTTTATCGATTATTTTTATTATTGAATATATTCGACCATTTGTTAATATAAAAAATAATTTTTAATAATATGATGTGAGGCAAACGCATATTTTCATATGCGATAGGGTTGATCAGGGAATTATGTAATTTTGTTTAGTGGTGACAATCAACAAATTAGATATTTTTTGTATACCCCCCCCCCTTATTTTGCTTCTATGTACCCTTTAGAAATACACCAAGTTAAATCATGGACAGGTCGTTTTGAAGTGAATATTTTTTAATATATCAGATTTTGGATCGGAAGTTAGAATTTTCAAATTACTATATTTCAATAATGTTACTTTAATCCACATAAAAATATTACCATTTGATTTGTCTCAATGAAGAGTATGAAAAATGATTGGGTTTTAAGATAATAAATTTAATAATCTCCAGAGAACATCCTCTGAAGTTTCAAATTTTGTATGAAATTCTAAAATTAGAATTATAAATAAATGCAATTAATGCATTTAATAATAGTTTAATTAATTCATTAACCAAATTTATCAATTTTTCGATTGATTAACTGCAAAAAATAAATAAACAGTATATCTATTATGTGTCAACTTAGGAAACCTAAATCAATATATCACATTATGGTAATACAAAATCAAATTAAATGAAAAAATAAAACTCAATTAGTCTTTAAAGTTCGTCCAATCTTATTTATCACCTTCTTCCATTACTATCATTATCTTCTTACTATTATCATCTTCATCACTATTGTCTGTTATCACATACATTGTATGTTGAAGTTAATATGTTCGAGTTGTGCAATCCCTTATATAGAAATCAGTATACGCAATTCTTTGTTTGCTAATATATCATTCGCTATTAATTTTTCTGATACAATTGATTATATCAATCTTTGTTTTTTTTTTTTTTGTTTTTTGTTTCACGTTATAAATTATCAATGATAATAACGGAATGAAATAAGATTTTTCAATGATATTATTTTTTTTTTTAATGAATTACGAAGAAAAAAAAGGAATTCAAGTCTACGGAAAAGATTGAGATATGTTCCGTAATTAAAACTTCTCCGAAGAAGTTTTCGTGTTCCCAAAATTTATTATTAATACTCTTCAAATTTCATCGTTATGAAATTTCTCATCTGTCTCAAGTCCAATATTTAAATTAACATTTTTCACTTATACACTGATATAATCATGTTGAAATCATATCTAAAAACAATTCTTCTATTATTATTATTGATCAAATTAATATCGGGTTACTACGTTAGTCCTGATGACCTTAATAAATGTCATAGTTTCATTGATAATTTTAAAGGTTCTCGTATCGTTGAAGCTCATAAATATAATGGAAATCCCAAATCAGCCGATTGGATTAACATTAGCGGTAATAAAGAAACTTATACTTTAAAACATGGACTATTAGAAGCTCATTTATTAAAGCCACGTGGTAACAGGCCTCTAGGTCACGGAGTAACATTGAATAGTACATATAAATTACATTATGGATCAATTTCGATTACTATGAAACCTCATGGTGCTGGAGGTGTAGTTTCTGCTTTTATTGTAAGTATATCGAAATAATTTATCTAATATTAATTAATTATTATTATAATTAATATTTAATTAATATATTTATTTAATATTTTATTTTATTTATTTTTTTAGACTATGGCAGAAAATGGAGATGAAATCGATTGGGAATGTTTAGGTGGTGATACAAATCACGCTCAGTCCAATTACTTTTGGAATGGTGAACTTCTTTATGGTGTAAATGGTGGTATACATTTGATTAGGGGTAAACCTATGAATGAAGATTTTCATACTTATTCTTTTGATTGGAAACCTGATCGTATTGTTTGGAAAATTGATGGTCGAGTAGTAAGAACTTTATGGAAAAAAGATACTTATGTATTTGGATTTTATAAATTTCCTACTAGACCATCTTACGTACAAATCGGTATTTGGGATGGTAGTTCTCCGGGTACTGTAAATTGGGCTCATGGTCCCATTAAATGGTCTTCTTTACCAGACAAGTTAACAACTCAAATTAAACAAGTTAAAGTTACTTGTGACCCAAAACATAATATTATTGTTTAATTTATTGTTTTAATAGAGAGTTTTATAAGCTTAGATTATTATTTATATTATAAATTGCATTGATTAATAGAGAAGAGTATTTTAAAATTAAAATTATTTATTTTTATATACTTTTTATTTCTAAAAATTCTTTATTCAATATTATTATTTAATTCATTTACCCTGCCTTCAATTTCACTACCTTACTTTTTATTTTTCATTATAGTTTATTCACTTTTTTTAGCATCATTTAAACGTAGAATATTATAATAAGGAACGTAACACAAATTAATAAATTTTGTTAATCAGTTTTTAGTCTGACTTTTAAACTTTGAACTCTCTCAGCGCGTATATTTTAATAAATGTCTTATACGAGAAGTATGTTAAATTTAATTTCGTTATGATATAAACAAAAAATTAAGTTATTCAGTTAACACGTTATAATTTTTTTAGAAAGTATTTATGCGTGTACACCTTCCACTATTCGTGGTAAAGCTGTTCAATTAGGTTTAGACCCCAAAGGTCAAAACTTTCTTTACACAAATGGCAAAACTGTCATTATTCGAAACATAGCTGTCAGTATCTAATTATTCAAATAATTTAAATAATTTTAATTAAATTCAATTTAATTCAATTCAATTTAATTAAAGTAATTCAATTAAATTTAATTAAATTTAATTAATTTCAAAACTTACAACTTTCAATAACTTAAATAACTTAGAAACCAGAAATTGCAACAGAATATACTGGTCATTCAGCAAATGCCACGGTGGCAAAATACTCACCAAGTGGATATTATATAGCTTCTGGAGGTATGTACTTATTTGTGTTCAATTTTTTTTTTTTTTTTTTATTCAATTGATCCAACAATATTTTATCTAATTATTAATTATTTGATATTATTAAATATTATTATTTATTATTATATAATAATTATTATTATCTAATTATTATTAGATGTTCATGGAAATGTACGTATTTGGGATACAACTCAAGAAGAACAGATTTTAAAAAATGAAATTAAAGTAATTGCGGGTAGAATCAATGATATTGATTGGGATTTTGAGAGTAAACGATTAATTGCTGTTGGTGAGGGTAGAGAACGGTAATTATTTTTTTTTTTTCATATTTAATATATATATATATATATTCTCCTCTTTAAAATTTTTAAAATTGGAATCGAAATTTATTAATAATATTATTACTATTATTTTTAGTTATGGTCACGCATTTTTGTTTGATACTTGTTCTTCTGTTGGAGAAATAACTGGACATTCGAAAGTGATTAATAGTGTTAGTATTCGTCAACAACGTCCATTCCGTGCAGCTACTGCATCTGATGACTCCACTGTAGTATTTTATCATGGAGTGCCTTTCAAATATAATGGTGTTATAAAGGATCATACAGCATTTGTTCAAGATGTAAAGTTTTCTCCGGACGGTGAAAAGTTAGTGACAGTTGGTTCAGACAAAAAAGTATATATTGAATTTATCATCTTTGTTTTATCTTTGTTTATCTTTATTTGTGAATTATCATCTTATAATTTGGAAATATTTAATTAATTTTATTTAATTTAATTTTTTTTTTTATAATTAAGGTATTTTTGTATGAAGGTAAAACAGGTAACAAATTATGTGATCTTTCAGAAATTGTTGGAGAGGATGGACACAAAGGTGGTGTATTGGCCGTTTCATGGTCATCCGATAGCAAAAAATTATTGACATCATCAGCCGATAAGACTGTTAAAATTTGGGATATCGAAGCTCAAAAAGTTGACCAGTAAGTTATAATAATATTGAAAAATCCTAAAAAAAATTTAAGAATTAAATTAATTAAATTTTTTAATTTTATATAATTGAAAAAAAAAAATCATAAATATAGAACTTTTAAGTTTTCGGATACAATTGAAGACCAACAAATTGGTAATTTATGGCAAGGCGAACATATAATAAGTCTTTCTTTGTCAGGAGATATAAATTATTTGTCCTTAAATTCATCTTCCCCTGTGAAAGTTGTTAAGGTAAATAATTTAATTTAATATAATTTAATTTAATTTTTAATATGATTTAATTTTAATCTTTTTTTTTGTTTATTAATAGGGCCATCAAAAAGCCATTACAGCTTTTACAAAGGATAAATATAATACATTTTATACTGGAAGTTATGATGGACGAATATATATCCTTTTTATATTAATTAATAATGATGATAATAAATAATAATAAATAATAATAATAATAATAATAATAACAATAATAATAATTCAAATTAAAAAACTTTTATATCTTTAACTATCATTACAACACATGCCTGGATTAACGAAGAAGGAAAAGAAGGTAGCGGTATTCCAATTGTTGGAACGAATCATACTAATTCTATCACTCAATTGGTTCCTCAAGATGATAAAATAATTTCTATTGGTATGGATGATACGATGAGAGTGATTGATGTTAAATCTAAATCATTTAGGTAATTAATTACTTTGATATTTTAATAAATAATATTATTATTTTAACATTTTTTTTTGTTATTAGTACTCCTATAATTCCAACTGAATCTCAACCTAAAGGATTAACAATATCAAAAGATGATAGAAATTTCGTTGCAACTCAAGATAATAAAATCAAAATTATCAAAAATGATAAGATTATATCTATTATTGACGTGACTTCCCCTCCTGGGTCCATTGCTCTCAATCCTGATTGTACAGAGATTGTAGTTGGTTTCGAAGTAAGTTAAACATTTTATATCTATTATTCATTTATTATTTGTTTATTATTATTATAACTTATATTATTATAAATGGTAGGACGCAAAAGTTCGAGTTTATAAGGTGAATAATAATGAATTAAAGGAGGAAAAGGAATTAACAAATAGTCGATCTGCCATTACTGCCATTTCCTATTCTTTGGACGGAACTTTATTTGCTGTTGGAGATTCTCAAGGGAAAATATTTGTTTATGATTCTAAGAGTAAAGAGGTAATTAATATATATATATTAATAATTATATTAAATAATATTTTAATATGATCTTAATATATTCTCTATATTTATTTATTTATGTTTATATTATATAGGTTAAGATTTCTCGTTGGGTTTTTCACACTGCAAGAATCAATTCTATTGCATGGTCACCAGATAATCTTCATGCAGTAAGTGGTTCTTTGGATACTAATATTTATATTTGGAGTGTTGAAAAGCCAATGAAAAATCTTGCCATCAAAGGTAAAAAATTTTTTCTTTACAGTATAAATTATATTCATTTATTAATTAATTAATGTATTTATTTTTATTTGTTTTTAAATTTATTTATTTATTTTATTTATTTATTTAAAAGGTGCTCATCAAGCTGGTGTTAATGGTGTAAATTTCCTTGATAATAATACAATTGTATCTGTTGGTCAAGATGCATGTTTGAAAACCTGGACAATTGAATATTGATTGATTTATATTGTAATATAGAAAATACATTTTTGTAAATTAATTAATTATTTATTTATTTTGTAACTTGTGATTATTAAATATAAATTTGATTTATTTTTGCAAGATATTTATATGATAAAATGAAAGTGCACGAAAAAGGGTATCAAATAATATTATTATTGAATTAAGAATTGAATTCTTTTAATAAAGAATCAAAATCAGGTGCTGAACTTGTCCCCAAATTTTCAACCACATTTTTATCATCCAAAAATTGTACATTAGTTATATCGGTTTCTTGTAAATTTTTGGATTTTCGCCTTTTTTTCTTCTTTAAATTCTTTGATGATGATGATGATGATGAAGTAGACTTGGATATAAAACTTTCTACTTTATCATTAGGTATATGTAAATAATGACACTATCATGAAATCCAATTAGTTAATACAATAATTAAACTAAAATTGAACTATAACAATAATTAAACCATAAATTAATAATATACTTACATTACGATTTTCACATTTTCCAGTTTCAGCAAATGCATAACAATGACCAATTTTAATGCCTGATTGTTCACATTGTTCAATTGTAAGATGAGGAAAGATGCACTAAATAAAATTTATAAAATTTTTATAAAATATTTGTTTAACATGTATATATACCAAATAATAAAAGAAGATAGTTTTTTTTAAAAAAAAAAAATCACTTACATCTTTTTTATCACATTTTCCAAATTTAATAAAGTCAAAACAAAAGAATGGACGTTTTTCGGTTGGTCGAATAGGAAATGTGAAAGGAACTTGATTTGGAGGACCAGACCATTGTATTGGAATAAAAGGTATAGTTTCAGAATCTAAGAGGGGAGATCGTGAATGAACTTTATAAAGGTCATATAAATGGGTTGTGATCTCAGGATGAATTGGAGTAATTTCAGGTGTATTCATTGATGATGATTGATGATTATTATGAGATTCGCAGCTGATATCTACACTTTTGAATATTGTGGCATGTGGATCTCCTTTTTCATGAGAAAATAAAAAAGTTCCTTGGGGAAGACTAAAAAAATAAAATAAAAATAATAATGATATGTTAAATAAATTAAATTAGAATAAGTTTTAAAAATATTCTAAAAAAAAAAAAAATACCTTTGCAATTTTTTGAAAACATAATATAACATTTTACTATGAGGTAAAGGCCTGTAATAAAGAATATATAAAGAATATATAAAGAATATATAAAGATCATATAAAGGTTATATAAAGATCATATAAAGATTATATAAAAATACAAAGTTACATTAGTATATGAATATAATTTACCAATTTCCATCAGGGATTATATCAGCCATTCGCCTTCTTTCTATATTTACTAATTCCTTCTTTGGTACATCAATATGTCCAAGAATAAGATGTGCGCTATTTCGAATATAAGAATAAATCCACCAACGTGCTCTCTCCAAATTTGTAATTTCTTCGGATCCTAAATCTAATTGATATTCTAATTTCGTCTTTATCCCAACTATTCGTTTCTGTATTCAATTATTGATAGATATTATTATTATTAGATATCATTATTATTATTGTTATTAATCATTATTATTATTATTTTAATTAACCTTATAATCATTATTATCTAATTCTTGAATGAATCCGTGTGCTTTACATCTGATTAAAATAACAATATCTCCAAAATTCCAAAGACTATAAATCAAATTTCCAGAACGAAGATAATCCTCAGATGATATTTCATGTGATTGAGCATTATCAACATTCAAATTATCACCATTATTTATGATTTCCATAGGAATTGTATTTTGAACATTATCTGAATGAAATAAATTAATAAATATAATAAAATATAATAATAATAAATATAAAAATAAAAAATATAAAATTTAATTTTAGAAATTACCTGATATCGATGTATTATTATTGTTGAAAACTTCATTAATCTCCATATCAGAATTAAATGATGTACTTTCAAATGCTATATTATAAAATATTTGATTTCTTTGCCTAGAAGTTAAACGTTTCTCCAACAAAGGTTTATCAATATAAATCGTTTTAAGTGTGAAATCACCTTAAATCAAAAAAATAAATTAATTAAAAAAAAAACAAAAATAAAGAAAAAGATTAATTTAAAATAACCAATAACGAAGAAGTATGAAATTTACCATCTTTAGTCTCAATTACACGAATTGGTAATTCAAATTCAACTTCTGCAGATGCTTGTAAAGCAACAAGAGCACATAAACCACCTGATGATATTACTATATTTACTTTATGTTGAATAACCATATCTGGAATTAAAGGATCTTTACTAATAACAGGCATCCTCTTTGAATATAATGATTTATTAATTTTAATATAAAATTAATATAATTAAATAAAATTTAAAATATTTAATTTACCATTTTTTTCCAATAATCTTTTTGTTTTGTTTTTAATTCATCATTTGTTAATGAATTAATAATATTATTTATATTTTTTTCATCAACTGAATTAATAATCTTATTATCATTATTATTATCATAACCAATATCTTCATAATAATTTTTATCCAAACATATTATTTGAGATTTTTGTGTGGATCTCAAAAGTTGAGAATCAAATTCATAACATGTTCCCTATTTATACATATATATATAACATTATTTAATAAACAATTATTAATTACTATTACCTATTATTATTATTATTATTATTATTATTATTATAATTATAATTATTATTTTTATAACTTACAATTCTTTTAATAGTCTGTACAAATGTTAAAACTGGTTCTCCTGGAATTGGAGGTGGAAGCGCGAGTCCCATTGTAAACAAAACCTCATAAACTCTCTAAAAATATGTAATCACAAATTTATAATATAAATGAATTAAATAAAGAATGAGACATTTACTGTGTTGATAGAATGCTTACAGGATAATCTTTAATAATACGTTGTCTACATAATTCAAAATGTTTCTATTAAGAAAATAAATAATATAAATAAAAGAATAAATAAATAATAAATAAATAATAAATATATAAAGAAATAATTTATAATATTAATTTTAAAAAACCTCAAGTTGATTTGCAATTCGTTGATCCAAATAAACAAATCGTTCTTGTGATCTATCATAAAGCCATTGTATGTATTCTTCCTTTTCTTCCTTGAAGCGTTCTTTCATAATATTGAGAAAATTCCAATCTTGTTCAGTTATCAGAGTTTGCTACAAATTAAATATATTAAATTTATTTTCAATTACTATTATTATTATTATTATTATTATTCAATATATAATTTATAAATGTATTTACATTATTCTTGGAAAGTAAAGAAAGACGAAGATAATTTATATGTTGTTCTTGAGAAAATTTTGAAAATGGTGATAATGTTGTAGGTGAAGTATTATCTGAAGAAATAGATGCTGTATCTATGAAAGTTAATGGCGCTGGCATATTTGATATATTTGATATATTTGATGTATTTGATATATTTGACATATTTAATTGTTGTTGATTATGTAAATTAACTGGATGACTAATATTAGATCTCTCAGTTTTCTTTTTGTACTTGTCAAGCATTTGCAAATATGGTCCAATAATATCAATAGATTCTTCTGTTTCCTTTGCTTCTGTTTTATTTGTTTTTGATGCTTCCGTTTCCTTTGTTTCTGTTTTATTTTTTTTTGATACTTCTGCTTCCTTTACTTTCGACTCTTTTGTTTCTTCTGTTTCCTTTACTTTTAACTCTTTTTTTTCTTCTGTTTCCTTTACTTTTGACTCTTTTGATTGTTCTGAAATTTTGGAAAAGACATCTTCTTCTTCTTCAGATTGATCATCCATCATTAAACAATCTATATCAAGATATTTAATATATTATTATTATTAATTTTGCTTATAAATTACCATTAATTATATAAAAATATATAAATATATAATTACTAACCATCATCACTGAAATCTAGATTTACCATAGAAAAGTTGACACCAAATTTATTTTTTTCTTCATCATGTGTCTTATTTTTATTATTATTATTATTATTATTATTATTATTATCTTCATTATTATCCTGAATATCCTTTATTTTTTCATTATTCTGTGATCCATTATCAGCAATATTTTTTTGTTCTTGTTTCTCCTCAAAATTAGAATTGTCTTGTTTTTCTTCAAGACTAGAGTTGTCTTGTTTCTCCTCAAGATTAGTCTCAGGATTAGTCTCAGGATTAATCTCAGGATTAATCTCAAGATTAGTCTCAAGATTGGTCTCAAGATTAGTCTCAAGATTAGTATCAAGTTTAGAATTGATTCTTTGGTGATCAGCCGACATTTCAAAAACACGATGTAATGAATAATGTGAATACTTATTATAAGCATCTTTGGTGAAAAATGAATTACTATTTATAGGTGATGATGAATATTTAACATATTGTCTAAATTTTTAAAATAAATGTTAAAACAAAATTATTCCGTGCTTCGAGAAAGACACACTTGCCAAGGATTGAATTAAATTAAATTAAATTTTATAATAAATATATAATAAATAAAATAAATAAATAAATAATAAATAAATATAAATATATAAATATATAAAAAATCAAAATTTTCAGCTACCGTAATTTCTCCATGGAATTCGAGTGATTTTCTGGGACATTTTCCGTTTCTATAATTGGAATCACTTCCTTTGTATCATCGCTTCTATCATTGAGGCCACGTAGAATTGGTAAAGTAAAATTGCATTTATTCATTCGTGCTTGATTAATCAATTCGATAGTTTTCTGGAGTAGATCTGTTGCCTCATCTACCTTTTTAGATAGATCTAAATCTTCCGAGTCTTGTGTTGCTCTAGAACCATTTTGATCATTATGTTCAATATTTTCATTATCATTTAATGGTGCTGACATATTTTTATTTTATCCCAAAGTATAGGCGTAATTGTTTAAGTTAAAGGTTAAATTTAAAGATTTAATATTTGATCAACGTTGATCAAAATCTTTGGTTTTTTTTATCATGCATATTTCATGTGATATAATTGATATAATTGATATAATTGATCCATATATTTTTTTTCATAACATTTATTAAGCAGTTTAGTACTTGAGTCTCAGAAAAACGACAATTTGGGTTTAAATAATTTAGATATAGATAAGAAGCTCATAAAAATATTTATTAATACACAATTACTGAAGATAAAAGTACAAAAATTGCTAGTCTAGTGGCTTAGTGAGTCATTAATCAGTCAGCAATCAGTAATTCGACTGGTAGCTGGTAACATTATATCATTTTAGTCATGAAGTTTGAAAATAAGTAGAATTTTTAGAGAAGTAATTGGTAACGCTTTCGTGATAAGAAACTGAATGAGGACAGAGAGAGAAATTACTTAAAGGTAAAAATAAGACCATATATCTAATGGATTCGCGATTTTTGATACGCCCCATTACAGTTAAGGAACCTATCAGATATCATTTATCTAAAGATGTTTATGTGAAAAAGAAATGAATTTCTCAGAAATTATATCCTGAAGAATTATTATTGAACGTAAAAGTAAAATATATAATTATTTTGGATATAATTCATCTGAGTAAACCCTTTAATTTATTGAATTGACTGATAATATATTAATGGTCATTCATTGGGAAGAGTTATTTTGGCTTTGCTTCTTGAATGCTGAAAAAAATAAAGGGTATCACATATGGATGTTCTATTTACTGTTTGTTACCTGAAGTTTATAGTAGGTATAAATCTTTTTTTTTATTAACTCAATTCGCATGTTAATTTCATTTTAATTTTTCTTTTTAGATAGGAACTGAGTTATTAAAGTAGAAATGGATGAAATTTTCAAAAATAATAGATTTTCAAAAGTTGACAATCTTGAATTTTTTTTCAAAAAAGAATATTTATTTAATAAAATTCCTATATATCTAAAATTATTTATTTAATAAAATTCCCATATATCTAAATAGTAGGTGGTGTTGGTTCATGTATCTAAAATTAAATTTTATTAATAATTTTATTAATAATTTTATTTATAATTTTATTAAACCAATTAAAATAATTTAAAAAATAAAATACTTACAACTTTAGAAATTTCTAACCATTCTAAAGATTTTAAAATTTGATTATTTGATGGACTAGGAATTTCATTTTGTTCCCAAACCATAAATGAGTCAAACTTCCGGATTGTATTCCAATCACGTGTTTGTTCATTCATTTCTTCGTCTTGTGTTATTTCTTTATCAATATTTGCTTCTTTGAATATGTAACCTAAAAAAAGAAAAGTAGGTAGTATATTTAAGTATTAAAATAAATATATTGCTATATGTATTATTAAATTTAATGAATTTATAGTAAATCTGATTTTTTTTTTTTTACCTTCGCAATCTTTATTTATTTCATGTATTTTTCCAATAAGGCGTCGACCACGAAAAAAGGTTTCGTAAAGTTCTTTTTGACGCATAATTAATTAATAATAATGATTATTATAATAATAATAATTATTATTATTATTATTGATTTTAATAAACACTATATTCGATGGTAATGAATTTGATATGGATATGTAATAATCTTATTAAAAAATACCATTTGATTCATTATTATCACTATTATTATCATTTGTAACATTTATTAAATCTCTCTTTTGTTTATCTTTTAATTTATTGATAATAAAGTATTTATCGATATTAGCTTTTCCATCATGATCAATATTACAAGGTAATAATTGTAATACATGAGGTCTATCGTCTATATTTTCGCGTTTAGTTGATTTGGGAATAGTAGATATGTTAATCTCCATTTTTTACGCGTAATTTGAGGAATTAGTATATAAGTATATATATTTTTTTTAATATTCGGATCAGGGACGATGATCACCTGCGGCGAAATTAATTTCTAAATGAAAAATTTAATGAAATATGATGATCATATATTGAATAAGCGTTCATTGAAACAATTAATAAATTTCCGAAATTATTATTATTATTTTTTTTATTTTTCGTTTTCTTTATTAGTAATACGTTTTTCATTAGTGAAAAAAACAAATTTGACAATTCTATTAATATGACAGAAAAATATAATTATATATTTATCATTAAATATTTTCTTATTATTACTATCCTCTCGTACTAATTATATTTTTCACTGCTTTCCTTGCTCAATTATGTTGGTGCACGAAAAGCTTTACACGACATATCATGGTCACCTATCGCATCCAATCTTATTAATTAAAGCGATCTCGTAAAGAACCATATAACAAACGATATAAAAAAACATTTTTTTTATCTCTACCATCCTCAAACTAGGGGAATTTAATCACGTGAAATTTCAATTATAATTATTCCTTAACGATATTAGTTAAAAAAAAAAATTGAAACGAGGAGAATGAAAGGGTAAATTACTTATTTCTTCTTCTTTTTATTTATTTCTTTTCCTTTTAATTTATTTCTTCTTCCCTGATTATGTTTAGAATGATTATGTGATTATTAAAAATTTTTTTTTTTGATTACTCATAATTCTTACCCTGCATCGTTAATATCGCTAATATCAAAAATCGTTTCAAAATTAAGGATGATGTAAGAGAAATAAAATTTTTCTCTCAAGTATAAAACTCTTCGAAATCCGCTTCTTCTTTCCACATCATCTACATAATTGTTTGTTAAAAAAAAAAAAGATCATAATTTTTTTGTGATCTTGATCTATCATTACAAGTATACGCATTAATTTGTCGCTGGCCGGCTTTTTTTTTTAAAAAAAAAAAATATATATATACATAAAGTAAATCAAATTATTATTTATTATTTATTAAAAAATTTATTTATTTATAACTTTTTGCTAATTCAACTTTTTGAATCTTTTACATATTTTTTTTTTATAGATTACCTGATTACCCAATTACTTTCAATCATTAAAATAAAAATGCAATTCTTCAAATTCTTACAAACCTTAGCGTTGATTGCTATCCTCTATGTTGTAATTGCTGCAAGTCAACCTCTTGATACACCAGCTTACAATAAACGTCACGAAGTTAAACGTCACAATCATCTATCATTTAACAAACGTCACCATAATCCAGATCATCCAGTTAAACGTCACCATCATCCAGATCATCCAGTCAAACGTCACCATCATAAACGTCAAGAAAAATGTACTAATGATGATCCAAGTAACGAATCAGATAATTTTGCCGTAAAATCTTGTAATCTATCTGACGGTACTCCTTATATTGAACCTGTTAAATCTTAAAAAATTTTTTTCAGTTTATAAATAAATAGAAAAAATGTGAATATACATATGCGTGTTGTTTTTTTTGCAAATAATGAAACAAAAAATAGATAAATATCTTCTTTAGTGTAAAGTGTGGTCACAGTCTTTTGATTCAATTTCTTTGTTTTTAATTAATTAATTCATAAAGATTATTTATTATTAATAAATTCAGATTATTGATTATTGAAGACAATAAAAAAAAAACCTTTTGAAATATATTTTCTGTACTTTTATGATCACTTGATTTCATCAAAAAACCATCAGCGGATGTAATATATTAAAATTCTGTATTCATTTTTTATTTAAATTTTTTCTTATTTTGGAAGTAGAAAAAAAAAATTTTTTTGAAGACAATAAAAAAACCTCTACTTTTATGATCACTTGATTTCAGCGAATAAACCATCAGCGGATGTAATATATTAAAATTCTATATTTATTTTTTAAAAATTTTAAAAATTTTTCTTATTTTGGAATAGGAAGTAGAAAAAAAAAAGAAAGCCAAAATTGGAGATTTACAAGAGAAAATAATATGTAAAGGAAAAAAATAATTTTGTACAAAAAGGCTATATATATAAACAAAAAAAAATAGAGAGAAAGAGGAAACCAATGCAAATAGTAAATACTGTCTAGAGTTTTTTTTTTTAATTATATTATATAATAAAATGCAGCAATAAAGTAAATACGTTTTTTTTTGCGTAAAATTCCGACGACTAAAAATATTGTCATTCATTTTATACCTGATAAAAAAATATATATTATTGCCGCATAGTTTCTATATGGATGATAGATTTCTGTGGGAAATTTGATAATTCAGCATCTTTAAATGATTGTTTATAATCTAACTCCCGTATAACAAAAAAAAAAAAGAAAGAAAGAAAAGAAAAGAAAAGTTCAGTACATAAATTAATTCGGTGAAGATTTATTATCATTGTTATTATCATTATTGTTATTACTGTTATTATTATTATTATTGTTATTATTATTATTATCGGCATCATTCTGATTAACATTCTTCTCACCTTCCGCCACATCTCCACCTTGTCTTCTTAATGATGAAAAAGCTCCTTCATAACCAGGACGTGGGGATGATGACGAAGGATTTGAATTAGGTGGAGGTTCATTATCAATTCCTCCTCCTCCTCCTATACTATGACCTGATCCATTTTTCTTGTTATCATTATTATTATTATTAACTGTATATGACATTCTATTTGATGATGAGTTTGATGTAGATGATGATTGAGAATAAGGAATTTGCGAATGTTGTTGTTGTTGATGTTCATAAGGTGAAGTAATATTTTTTGGTGATGAAGAATTATTTGGATGATATGATGAAGATGATGAACTACCACTTGGATAAGTACGATCATTTCGATCGGAAATACTTAATGGAGTTAACGAAGGTAATGTCACTGGTGCATTATTACGCGTAGCTGTAGAAATTACCGTTCCACTACCATATGGTGATGATGATGATGATGATGATGTTTTTTGTGAAGAAGAAGAGGAAGATGGTGTCATAGTAGTATTAGAATTACCATTACCACCAGTAGATGATTCACCAGGATATGGTGGACGTCGGGAAGGTTCATATTGTATATATTCCATTCCACCACGATTCTCCCGTCTAACAGATTCTAAAGTTCCTGACGAAGATTGTTTTGGAGGTACTGTTGATGGTGAACGTATAGAATCTTCTTGAGATGATGAAGGTGGACCCGTTGATTTATTATTTGCAGGATTAGTAGTACCGTATTGAGAATATTGTGATGTACCTACTCCTTCATGAGGTGGATAACCTGTTTCATGTGAATATCTATGAGGCGGAGGTGGTAAAGGTCCATATAAATCATGACGAGGTGGTGGTGGATATTCATGAGGACGACCTGGATGAGGATATAAATGAGCAAAAGCAGATGGTGGAGCTCCATACACTCTTGGAGGTGGTGGTGGAATTGATCCACGCTCATTATTAGGTTGTGATGATGGTGGTGGTTGTTGTTGTTGTTCAGATGATGATAATAAATCTTGTATTGGAATTTTAGCAGGTATTACTCCAGAATTAGGATCATTGGTAGGAGCAGCTGTTCCATAATCATTTTTGGGAGGTGGAGGTGGAGGATGAACCATTGGTGGAGGATATGCCGAAGGATAATATTCAGGATAAGGATACATTGGGGGACCACGTGGTGGTGGTGGTGGAACTGAAGGAGAATTGCTATTACGATATGGAGATGAAGAAGAATCTGAATTTGGATCGCGTGGATCTCTTGTGGGGGTTCGTTCACCGTAATGACTAGACCAAGGAGAACTTCTATGAGAATGTGGATGAGGAGGAGGAGGAGGATATGAATTTGATGGATCATATCCATAAGGTCTAACGGATCCTTGTGATTCACTTCCTGGATGTGGTGGTGGTGGTGGTGGTTGCATTCTTGAAGGTGAATCATAATAACCAGGTGCAGGTTGTCCAGGATACATTGGAGTTCTACCATAAGGTGGATAAGGATAACGATGATGATCTGATCCTTCAGGAGGAATTGGAGGTAGAGGATAATAATATGGATGATAACCATATCTTCTACTATCATAAATGTCATAATAAGGTGCGTAATGTGGATCACCCATATATTCAGGACGATCATGCCATCGAGGTGGATGATAACCTGAAGCATACATAGAAGCATTTGGATCATAAGGTGGACCCATATGATGCATATGATCATATGGTACTCGAGGTCGAGGAGATGATGGATTTATATTAGTAGGTTCTTTTCGTTTATCTACTACTGATGATGATGTTTCTGGCGTTATTTTAGAGCGTGTATCTTCTGTTGTGGATGGAGTATGATGATCTGGCATTTCTACATCTGATGACGTATGACTTTCATCATCATCATTTTTTCCATCGCCACGAACACGTTTCATTCTATTAGGATCAGAAACGTCAATTGGTTCTAATTCTTTTCTTTTGGTCAACCGCCTGTTTTTTTTTAATAACCAAATTCGAGAAAGTATAATATATAAATTGTGCATAAATTACACATACATTGTGTATAAATTACGAGAAATATTGTGGATGTTAGTTTAATCAAAAAAAAATACCCAGTGTAACTAAATAAACCATCAAATGACCTTCGTATCCTGATTTCTTTCCTTATTCGAATTTTCAAACCTTGATCAGCAAATGAACGTGATAGAAATGTTGACTCTAAATAAAATAAAAAAAATAATTTAACAAAGTATTATTAAATTATTATTAAAAATCAATATACCAATTATTTACATCAGTTATTACATTTATCATATTGGACACACACAAACCTTCCATTCCCGGAAATCTTTTCGCTGAATATACAATAAAGACTTCTGAAAATATAGATTTGCAGTGATATACTTCACGGCTATAGAGATAAAGTCAATGAATAAATTAATATAATAATAATAATAATAATAATAAATAAATAAATAAATAAATAAAATAAAATAAAATAAATAATAATAATAATAATAATAAATAAATAAATAATAATAAAAAATAATAATTATTACCCAATTATTTCAAATAAACTAAGTTTCAATCTATAAGTTCCTTCCATACGCACGGATAAATCGGGAAATACGAAAAATCCGGCATCAGAATTATCTATATCCTTAAGATGATATAATGATGAAACGACCGAACCTGTCGTCGAACGTGTTTTCCCATCTCTAAGTAAATGTAACTCTTCATCTGTATCCGGGGCCACCAGGGACGCGTACATGAAGAAGTAGGGATTTTGAAGAAAAGAACTAATTTCAAATAAAAATTTCCATTAAAATAAATTTAACATATCAGGATCAAAGAATGATCAAAAAATAATCAAAGAATAATCAAAGAATGATCAAAGAGTGATCAAAGAATGATTAAGAATGGTTAAAGATTGGTTAAAAAAATGTCCAAAGCCCAAGAATTGAATGGATATCATGTGAGATATCATGTGATTATTTACCTTTTTTCAGATTGGGGAAGAGTAGAATCATGAACTTTAAGTTGAATTATTGGTGGAGGATCTATAGGACGTCTATCGGCTATTTTTATTCAATATTATAATAATAATCCATTTAATTACTTAATTATTACCGCGCAATGGTATTATTGAAAATATATTGAAAATATATTGGTAGTCGCGCATAATTCATGATTAAAACGCGTAATGAATAATAAGAATTAAGATTTACCTTTTTCACCTATACCACACATTCTTGATTGTTTTGGTTGTTGCCGAAGAATTAATTCGTATTGACTAATCATGAAATTGAGAAAGAATTAAGGTAAATTCACTTTTAAAAACATAAAACTTTCGAAAGATCATTAATTATAACAATTATTTTAAAAAAAAAAAAAAAATTAGAAAGAAAATACTATTAATAATAATTGTATACTCTCTAAGAATAAAACTTACATATTCTGTCTTTCATCTCGACGTTGTCGCACTGGAGCAAATTGATATGATACAATATCTTCCATTACATATATAGATATATATGTATATGGTTTTGGAGGTTTTTATATTAAAAATTATTATCAAAAGGATATTTTTTTTTTAAAAAAAAAGGCGCGAAAACGAATATTGAGAGATTCTTGAAAATCTTTATACAAATATTTCTTTTTTACTTGGAGAGAGAGACATATATATATATATATAATACAGAGAAGAGAAAAGGGGAAAAAAAAGATAAATAATATTAAGAATACGATTAGGGTGAATATCTTCTCGCTTAGATATAATAATATTTATCAAAAAGGTTTTATCAATTTTGTCTTTTTTTTCTATCTTTATTTATCTAATGGAAACTTTTTAATGTTTCGTGAGTAGAGAAAAAAGAAAGGATTATTTTATAAAAAAAAATTATTAAAAATTTATATCTATTTTTTTTTTTGGGTTTATGGGAACAAGTGAAACAAATAGTGGTATCGGGGAGCGATAAATTAATGACTTTAAACAGAAATTTTTTTTCGGATGAAAAAATTATTGATAATGTATATACAATATATATACAATGAAAAGGGTGAAAAAAATAATATAAAAATTTTTAGGGATAACCGGGAACAGGGAACTTAATCCGAGAATAAAAAATTATCTTGACAAGGAGAGTCAAAAAAAAAAAAATTTACTAAATAAATTGTTAATAAGTTCCGTGTTACAACAACTTTTTTTGAACTGTACCATAAAATAGAATTTCTTTGTACTTTTTATTTTCGTTCCAAATGAACTTGAATAGAAATTTGGATTTCCTTGTTCCTAAAATACAAATAATGAATTATGAATATTTTAATATGTTATGAATATATTTATAAACAAAATATACTGCATATATATATTTTAAGTAAATTGACAAATGTAACAATTGATAGGTCAAATATTAATAGTTAAATTAATTAATTTTCTTAAAAAAAATTGAACACTCTAAAAATGAAACACTCAAAAGTTGGGTTCAAAATTTTTATTCTATTTTCGTTTCGCTATAGGAAAAAGTAGGGAAAAGGAAACCAAACTAGAAAAAATTTCCCAAAACTCGATCACTAAAAATACAGAATTCAAATATATATATATTTTTCTGGTCAACTTTTATGTTTAATATGACCCCAATTACCTGTTTACTATGAAAAGGAAAAAAAAAAATTGCGATTGACCAGTAATGTGACAGAATACAATTTCAAAAACAAAAATACAGCAGAAAAAATAGGGATCAACCCCTTTGTTTTTTGGAGGAACCTTCCCAAAGATATGGGAGATGGGTTAGAATTTTAAATTTGATATTGTGTCCAAAATTAGCGAGAGATTCTAATCATCAAATTGGATACATTTGAGATATGGTACCGAATATAATATAATACTTTATAATATTTTACATACCAAAAATTATATATATATATATTTTTATCATATTTATATTCAAAAATATTATATTAGTTTCAAACGTACATACATAAAAAAAACGACGATCATTAAATTAGGGAAAAACTTTGTTTAAAAAGGTATTAGATCGACAAAAGTAATACAGGGAAATAACACAGAATGAATGAATGAATGAATGGAAATGATACAGAATGGACAAAAAAATTCCAAGTACCTTATGGCCGGCCGAAAAAAGAATAAAAAAAAGGGATTGTTTCATAAAAGAGAATGAAAAAATGATATTAATTATTCTTAGTTCATAAACAATTTAACATCCTGATACCAAATACAAGGAAAGTTTTGTGTTCATAGACAATTTTCTTGATTTCTTGATTTCTTAATTTGGATACTATTGTGACCAAAAATAAGCAATAATAGGTGCATAATCAGTTGAAAGAATTTATCATCATTAAATTATTGGCTTTGGGTTGTCCAACGAATCTTACTTTCATAGTAAATATAATTTAACATAATTTAATAAAATTTAGTATAATTTAATAATTTAGTATAATTTAGGAGGATGGCTAAAACCAGGTACATCATGAAATTATCCGAAATTAATTAATGTTAGGATTTAAGTAGATATTATATATAAAATTACCTCCCCGACACTTTTTATTAATGCACTAAGATATGTTTCTTGTATTTTTTCTTGTTTTTTGCTTTTTTTTTGCTTTGTCGTATAAACAATTTCGATTGACCAAAGTCAACGGAAAATCTCGTGATGTACCTGACTTTAAACAGCCCCTAATTTAGTATAATTCTACAAATATTTATAATCAGGGTTGTACATTTGGTACAGTACAACCCAATTTCAGATCAGCAAAATTATTATCCAATCAAAATTTTTGAATATCACATGATTTAATTGTACTAAATGTACTAAATTTGAAATTTTATAATACTAGAACAAAATCCCAACCCTGTTTATAATATTTATTTATTATTATTTATTATTTATTTATGTTTTATTGTGTTTCAGCAGAAATTTAAATACTAGAACTTGCCAATACGGTAATACGATCAGATGGTAAGAAAAATGATTATACGATAAAAAACAATTTGTTTTTTTCTTATATATAGAACTTTGAGTATGCTAAATTGAGTAGCAATTATAAATTTTTCTTTATTGGTGAATAATCAACATTTCTGTTTGTTAAATAAATAAATTATTAAAAAGTATATAAAAATATAAAAAAAAAAAATTTATTACCAACATTCAACTTTAAATATTTAAACTATGATTTGTGAGTCAGATATCAAAAAAAAATTTTAATTCCATAATGTAATCATACCTTTTCTACTTAATAAAATTCATGATTTAAGGAAAGAGGTTAAAGAAAATAGAAGTAGGAAGAGATTTCCTATTTAGGATATTGTGTTTATTGTTTTTATGTCAAAATTGGCAATAATTATAATTAGTATGACAAATAAATATATATTAACAATTATGACAGGTGTAATAAATTGATTAACAATTTATTTTATTTTTATTTCTAAATTATTTTAAAAAATCTCCTACTCCACTATTATAAATACTATTCACCACTACTATTATTTCCATTAACATTACTATTATTATTACTTCCACCATTACTGTTATTACTACTCCCACCATTATTATTATTACTATTACTATTACTACTTCCGCCATTATTCCCACTATTAATAACTTTAGCTAAACAACTATTTCTTAAAATTTGTTGTTTTAAAAATTTATCATTTAAACTTAAATGTAAAATAAATCTATTGGGTAATCCCGCAGGTTTTTCAATATTCCATTCTAATTCTGATATTTCATTTTTTAAATATAATTCAATTTCTCTTTCAAAATTCATTAATAAAGTATAACCAACACCGGAATAAGGTAATAATAATTGTCTGATTATTTCTCTAAATGGTTCGGTTTCATTTTTAATTATATTTAAGGTTGGTGAAATTAAATTAAATGTTGGAGGTTGACGATCATGATAAAATGTAATTAAAATATGTTTCTCAAATAATACCGCTAATTGATGCATCACATTTCTAAGTGCTATTAAAAATCCATTAACGTTATCTACTACTGCTCTATTAGCAAAAGTTAAAGGTTGTTGATAATAATAATGTGAAAGATTTTCTTCATTATTATTATTATTATTATTGTTATTATTATTATTATTATTTAGATTATTATTTAGATTATTATTACTATTTAGATTATTATTATTATTATTATTATTATTATTTAGATTATTCAAATTATTATTCAAATTATTATTATTATTTTTATTAAAATTATTGTCATTATCATCATCTTCGTCAGTAGGAATTAAAAAGAATTGTAATTCTTCTTCAAGTTCTGAACGAGAAATTGGTAACATATAATGATCACTATCCTCTATTATAAATGTATTTCGATTCTTTCTATCATTAAAGTAATTGTTATTATTATAATTATAATTAAAGTAATTGTTATTAAAGTAATCATTATTATTATTATTATTATGTTGATGTCGAGTAGTATTAATAATTGATTCAGGCCAATGAACTTTTCCAGTCCGATAATATTGAAGAACATATCTAAATAAGTAACCATCTCTATCAAAGAAATATTCATTATCATTAATAGGATGAAGCATTTCTTTATTTCGTTCTGCAAACATTATCCCTAATAATGTTTCAGGGTATGCTGTTAATGTTGAACGAAACGTTTCATACTAATATATTATGATATAATCATTAATATACATACACACATATATATATAATTATTATTAAGGTTAGTTAAGAATATATAGATATAGATATAGATATAGATATAGGTATAGATATAGATATGGATATGGATATGGATATGGATATGGATATATATATAATTATAGTTATAGTTATAGTTAAAGTTAAAGAATGTAAGAATATAAAGTAGTTAAAGAATATATGGTTAAAGAATATAAAATAGTTAAAGAATATAAAATAGTTAAAGTAGTAGAAATTACCTTAACACCACCAACATTTAATATAATTCTATCTTCAATATCAATTTTCTTTTCATAATGTTCTGTATTATCACTTTTAACATTTATTTCTTCGTTCAAAGGAGATGATTTTGTAAGTTGATCAAAAGACATTCTGTGTGTTGCGTTTCGTTTTGAACAAAAATAAACAAATTATTTATTATTTTTTGAAATTTCACATTATAGACATTAATAGGTTAGGTTACACTTTATGTTGCACAGATCATCATTTAGATTTCTATTTTATTTTTTTTTTCTCATCTCCATTTTTCAACTTTAAAAAAAATGCCAAGAACGAGAAGAAGAACAAGAAGTAAAATTTTTTATTTGTTTATACATAAATTTAATAAATTCCAATTCTAATTATTCTAATGAATTTTTAGATCCAATTATTAAATCACCAAAAACGTCAAAACGAGAAATTAATTTGAATGCAATCAAAAAAGTAACATTTATATAAATATTTATGATACTATGATATTTATGATATTTATGATATTTACAATATTTATATGTATATGTATTTTATATAGATTCAAGATGCAATTGAAAAATATAATTATATTTGGAGAATAGAAATTCAAGAAATGCGAAATAGTATTTTAAAAGAAGTTCGTAGTAATTGGGAAGGAAAAGGAATGTGTGTGTTTGTGTGAAAAAAATTTCATCTTCATTTTATTAATCAATTAATTTAATTTCAATTAATTAATTAATCAATTTTTTAATTTTAGATTCTTTTTTACCAAAAATTCTCTTATGAAAAAAGTATTTGAATCTGAACTTGATAAGAATTTAGATGAATTATCTTCAGTATATATATTTTGATATTTATTCATATAATAATATTTATGTGTCTCTCTTATTTGATATTGATCTATAGAATATTTTGTTTTATTCATATACATAATATTTTAGTTAATGGAAGGTCAAACAGGAATATTATGTACAAATGAAAAAGTTGAAACAGTATTAGAAGATTTGAAAAATTTTGTTAAACCAGATTTTGCTAGAACTAATAGTATTATTAATCAAACTATAATAATTCCTCGAGGTGTAATTAAATATGGAAGTAAAGAAAATCATGATTATGATATTGATATTGAAAATAATGATGATATTAATAATAACAATGATGATGACAATGGAATAGAATTATCACATACTTTAAATCCTATATTAAACAAATTAGGATTGCCTTCAAAAATAAATTTAAAACAAAAGTTGATGATTCAAGATGATTATGTTGTTTGTCAGAATGGTGATAAGTTAACTGAGAATCAGGCTCATTTATTGGTAAATATTTACTATTATATTATTTTATTATTTTATTATTATATTATTATATTATTATTATATTATTTATATTATTTTATTAAATATATTAAAATATTATTTTATTTTATTAATATATTATTTGTTTTAGAAATTATTGGGATATCAACTAGCAGAATTTAAGATGATACCTACACATTATTATGACAAATTAAATAAAATTACTGTTACATTATAATAATAGTAATTTATTATTATTTTCATTGCAATTCTTTAGCAATCCTAAAATTAGAAATAAAAATATTTATTATTATTATGTTCAAGTAATAAAAATTATAATTCTTACTTATTGACATTTTTTAATTGATTCTTCTAATTCAAGAATTTTTGTTTTAGTAAGTTTTCAATCCTTTAAAATAAATAAATAAAAAAAACAAATGAATAATTACAATTAATACAATTAATAATACAACTAATAATATTAATAATAAAGTTAGTAAAAAATAAAATTTACCAATTATCTTGAAAATTTTGTTATAAAGATAGATTCTCGAAATTCAATTCGGATATTTCGGGAGTTTTGATAGTAATCGGAATTGCTTCACGTTTATCAAGTTTTATCAAGTTTTAATCAAGTTTTCATTATTTTTAATAATTTCGTACACACAACACACACACATGCTACTTACATTCAAGATTACCTAAAATTTCAACCGTAGATGATGAGAATTTTTGTTCGATTATATTTTGCACTTACGATAAAGGTACCAATAAAGTAACGATAAAGGTAAAAAAAAAAATAAAAAAATAAAAAAAAAAAAAGTAAACGATAAGTTTGTATGCACTTATGTATATTACATTACATGCATTCGAATAAATCTTATAGAGTACTTACGTTCAATTAATTTACCTTTAATATTTTCAATATTCTTTTTCTCTTCATCATTTATAACATTTTTTTTATTAATTTCATTAATCCATTTAATCAATTCTTGTCGAATACTCTCTATTCTGGTTACACAATTTTCTCTTTATAATATATGAGAGTAAGGAGGAGAATTTGTGATTCATTCAATCAATTAATCATTCATTTATTCATATAGCGATATATGTACATCAAATACTTTATATAATTACCTCAATTTCTTAAAAGATTTAGAAGAATGAATTATTTTGTTATCCGCTTCACAAATACTTTGATTTATATTTCCAAGATGATTATTCAAACTATTATTTACAATTAATTAGTTAATTAAATAATATTCATTTATATTATTACTGTACTTTATATTATATTTACTTACCCTTCTATTGTAATTATGTCTTCATGTGCATAATTGTTGTTTTCTATATATTTTTTTTTTAAGTTAATTGATACTTTTTAAAGTTAATATATCCAAATATAATACGTTCTCCTTTACTTACTCGGTTCTTGCATTTCCATTCTTTCTTTTTTAGGAAATAGCAATAATAATTTAAAGTACACGTATTTAATTTGAGATTTGGGATTGGATCAGGTTTCTGTGAGGAAGATCAAGATATTCACAAATTAACAAACCCCATAAAAATATGGTACCTTTTTTTTTTTTTTTTGAAGCGTACATACACGACAAACAAGTTTTTTTAAAATCTAGCAATAGACCCGCTGTTCTATCAACTGTGCCTATTTCGTTTTGTGTGGTGGGCAGTTAACGCGACAATTATAACAAAATTTTATGTAAGTATTGAAAATATAATTTATGTAATATTTGTATTATGTATATTTTAATATGAAACTTTTAATTTTATAATACATAAAGAGGAGACGCGTCTTGTTCTTTATTTAATATTACAACATATTTATAAATATTATAAATATCTTATCTATAAAGAATTTTTTTTTTTTGATATATAAAATAATTCTCTAAAAAATTTAATAATAATAAAAATATAAAATTCTTTCTTTTACAAAAAAAAATGTCAGCGATAACTTATTGTTCATTTTATATATATATAATACATCCGATATAGATTTATATCTTGTACTAACTTCTTGGATCAAAAATGAAAAACCTCCTGAAATCTCATAAATAAAAATATAATATAATAAAAATATGATAATAATAATAAGGGTAGAATACATTTAATATACAATACAAATTTGTCCTTTACGGGAAAATACAATCAATCTAAAATTTACAAAAAAAAAAGAGAAAAGAAAATAGTAAATAAGATTAATATAAAAATAAAAAGAGCGAAATATTCAAAGAAAAAAAATACACTATCAAACAGAAAACGGAATCAAAAAAAAAAAAATTCCAGATTATTAAAAAAAAAAAAGATGTACAATTAAAAAATAATAATAAAAAAAAAAAAAACCTGAAGAAGCCTAAGACCCTAAAAAAATATCTCTCGAGTTATTTATTGTTAGCTAAAGACACATTAGTAAAATTATAACAACATTCAATAAATTCAACATTTAATGAAATAAATAAATAAATTTCTCATTTATCTTTAAAAAAAATTAATGTCTAATTGTTTGCATAAAAATACATATATAATTTCCTAGATTTTTAATAAATGATTAAACCTACAAAATATATTAAGAAAAAGAAAAAGAAATGGATCATTCAAATGTAAGAAATATTTAAATATTTACGAAATATTTATATGAAATATTTTTATAAAAATGAAAAAAAAATAAAAATAAAATAAATAAATAAAATTTTTAAAATTCAACTCACAACTTTGTCTTTGCCCTTAATTTTCATTGATGATATAGGATCCAAAGAACCACACCTACTTCCTATTGGTTCTATCCGTCTTTCAGTTTGGCAAACTGTGCATTTCGTTTCCATTTCATTTTCAGTGCTTACGTTTGTTTCCGTTTCAATGCACCGGCGATGATACCCATGACCGCATCGGAATAATAATAGATCGTTTTCTTGTGTAGACGGTATTACCGATTGTGGTTCGGGAGATGGAGGCAATGGAGGTAGTGGTTCTTGTGACGTCGATGCTTCGTCTGATAGGTCAGACAAGGAGTGATCAGAATGTTCTTCTAGGTTCGATATGTTCGATATGGCATCTGCAATATTGGCAGGGTTTGATATAGTGGATGAATGGGGCGTTTTCTTTGCTGTTGAAGAACCTCTACCAGGTGTCGTGCGAAGGGTCAGTGGGTTCATATCGGTTCCCCAGAACTGACCCCCACACACTTCACACGTCCCCCTTCGAGGACGCCAGCCTTTAGCACGCTGTCGTACAACACCTGCTACGCCCATGAATAAGTCCTTTTCAAATAGCCGGTTGGTCATAGCCAGCAACTGACCTTCATATTTGTATGTATCAATCATGCCTACAAAAATGTCCTTAAAATCTGAGACGGTACTGTTCCTTTTGGCTTGTGATTGTATAAATCGAAGCAAAAGTCTTGGCAAAGAAACGTATGGTGAAGATGTAGACAACAATAAAGACCTCATGATAGACTGAACGTACGATTTGAATGTTGTAATTAGGTGATTGGCTATATGTGGAGGTATCGCCGTTCTATGAATGTCAAAAGATGGTAATTGTCCCTTTGATAAAAGTTTTTCTGACATCATTGATGGAACTGGTGGTATAACACTAGAAGATATGGCTTTAGTAGCATCCAAAAACATGTCCAATAGCTTGAACCACAATAATTCTGTCTCACTTTCTGTAGCCCGACTTGTTTGTGGTAAAGCAAGCGCCCTTGATGATTCACCATTATTAGATATTGCTCGTCGGCAACTATTTTCACATAAAAGAATTCCAATCTTGAGTACACCTTTCAATTTCATTAAAGATGTCTCAATTTTTGTTTTTTCAATTAATGTCCATCGATCATTCTTTGAATTCTTTTTTTCTTCAATTAATACAAGAATTTCCTGCCTTTTTTCCTGAACAATATCTAAAATTTTATCAAGAGCACCCATCGCATTTCCATTTTTTTCTAAAATCCATACTACTGCATCCACAATACCCGCGGTTTCGCAGATATGTAGAACATTTTCAAGTCGATAAGTACCTTGATGGGTTTGTAAATAATGATATACACCAGTAGGATCAAATTTACCCATAAGATAAATATATTGTTCATGAATTTCTGGATCTAAATATGGTCCCATTTCAGACATAATAACTTGTTCTTCTACTGTATGAACTCTCGTCATAATTTCATATCCTTTGACATCATCTTGAGATGGCTCTAAAAGACCTCTCAAATATGTAAATAAAAGTGCCGGAGATGAAGTTAAATTTTCAATAACAGTTCGATGATCACCATCAAAAAAAGTGTTTATTATTGACGCGGTTTGTTCACCATCAATATCGACAATCTCTTCAATTCGAGTTATGACGGTCTCGGAAACTTCCATTCGTTGTTTTTCATTAAGTTTACTATGATGGCTTAATAAACCTCTTATGCAATCAAAAATTTCATGTCTTCTTTCTGGATCCTTTAAATAAGTTGTTACTAATAATCCATATTTTTTTTCAGCTGTATAAACATGCTCTAAAACTCTCCAAAATCCTGCACTTTCATATAATTTTACCATTGGATTTTCATCTTGTGGTGTATATATTGATAATAAACATTCAACTGAAAGTTGTCGTTCTTCTCGTGTACGAGGATCATTATCCGTACTAAGCTTTACGAGAATTTTATGTATTGTTGATGGGGAGAGTAAGAGGAATTGAATATATTTCGGTAAATTTCGAGCCACGAAACAATAAAGGTAAGAAATATCTGATTGTGTAAATTCTGATGATTCGGGTGATCCGGAGGTCATTACTTCGAGTAATATATTAACAAGTAATTGTCGATTAATGATTTTTCCGTGAGTTTCCTCCTCTTCATAATAATCATCACCACTTGTAATTATTTCTATACCATTAAGATAAGAATCTTCAAAAGCAGCTTCTAAAGCATGTAAAAAAGCTTTGGTATCAAATTTTAAGAATAATCTAAGATAAGGGTATGTTGGTTCAGGACCATTTTGTTCATCTTCAGCTGTTAATATTAATTCACCTCCATGCCTTGGCCATACAACACATCGACCTGAAAATACGAAAGAATAAAGGGTCGTTCGTGCTTCATTGGCCTCGGCGTCATTTAATGGTGCTCCGTTTGGATAAGTACGTCCGGTGAGAATATTACTCAAATAAGTATAAAATTTGCAAGCATCCGTTCTCATCTTATCTAATTCCTCACCTTCGAGTATAAATGGATCATAAGTAGAATTTTTGTGATCACTAGACATAGAAAATCGATGTTTCTTCTTTTTATGTTTTTCTGTTATCAAAATTCGTCTAATTACACCAAGAAGTTTCACTGCGGGACTAACATAATCTACCATGGAGCGATTCCAAACATAAATGAGTGCATCATATAATCCTTCTCTGTGACATAATTGAACAACTTGATCAATGTCTAGACAATGAGGATTTATATGCCATATACACTTCTCCAATTGATCAAGTAAAGGTGGTTTGCTATAATGATTGACAAAATCTTTCATTATTTCTGGTGGTAAATCCTTTATTTTATCTTGAACAATATATTTTTGAAGATTTTTTAGAAGAATTCCTTTGGCAGAGGCTTCTCCGTATTTTTCATATACTTCAGTGAAAAGGAAATCTTCCTTATGCATACTAAGACATGCTTCTATACATGCGACAGCTAGATCGTCAAACAAGACAGCACCACTTTCATTATGTTCATCGACCATTCCTTGAAATGTTCTTTCACTAGAAAATGCATAGTTTATGGAAGCGATTAAAAGTTCCATAAGTTTCTCACCAACAATTGTATGTCGAGCCTCCTCTTCATCAGGCAGACCAAGGATTGTTTGAGATGATGTACCATTATAAAACGATGTGGCAAGAGCGATACATTCAAGGAAGTCCCCAGATTTCAATAATGCAATTAATCTATCAGCCCATGATAGAAGTGTACCAACAAAAAGTTGGCGCACTCCCTGATTAATGTTGTAAAATGAAATAATTCAGTAAAAAAAGAAATCAATAAATATTAAAGATTTGAAAAAATTAGTTAAGTTTATGGTATAGTGTGTAATAATGATGTAATTGATGAATACCAATAAAAAAACTTTGCCCTTATACACGCGTAAACTATGATAATAAGCTAAATCTGTAGTTGGATTTTGATTGTTTGAATTTTCTTCCTTTAAAAGCGAAGAAAATTGATCGTGATAAACTAATGACCGTTGTCTAATATTAGTAGTTTCACTCTGTTCCATATATCTTGGATCAAATACAATTAGGTCTTCTGTATTTGTCAATATCAACAGAATCTGAAATATATAAACAGAAATTGAAAAAATTGAAATTTTTATTCATTTAACTAATGCACTACTAATGCACTAATGCATTAAAACAATTCAAAAACAATTAATATTATTTATAATATATTTGACTCAAAAAAAATATAGATTAGATGAATGCACCTGAGATGAAAGCCACTGAAGTCCTACTATGCCATTTGGGGCCTTCCACTCTCCAATTTTAATATATTCTAAACGTACATCGCGTTCGTTTTTACGTCTTTTTGTAAAAATTTCAGGAAAGACAGGAGGCGCCACCGTAACTTTTATAAGAATCAAGTGACTTCCCCACGAGAATGCAAGAAGTGGATCTGTATTAATTATTGGTGACTCTGTAACAACGAAACATTAATACGAAATTTTGTTACGAAAATAAAATAAAATAAAATAAAATAAAATAAGTTTCAAAATTATAAAAATATATCCAGCAATATATATTTTCACCTGAATTAACAGCGGGAAACCATGCTAAACATCCGGAAATTGATTTCGGTTGCGTAGAAGAATCGGAGGCAACATTTTTGGGCTTTATATATTTATACTGTGGCTGAGCTGTTGGTTTCGTACTTACTATAATCATCTTTTTTGAAAATCAATCGAAAATTAAGAATAAAAAAAATTTTTAATTATCTCTTTGAATTATTAAAAATAAATAAATATTCAACGGTGATTAAAATAATAAACGTGATAATACTTTATATGGAGTTAACATTGCAACCAGACCAAAACCTTCTGACACATGGGGTGATTGGCCTATAGGTGATGGAGCTAAACCAAAGACAGTACTAGGTCTCTTTGATTTTGATGTTCCGGATATTTCATGAGGATATCGACCAAGGATCCGAGTAGTTTCTGTCGCATTAACCATCATGACTTTGTATAAATTATGATAAAATGCCATTCCCTTTTAGGAACAAATAAACAATAGAAAGGATATAGAGAAAATGTAGAGAAAATATATAAATAATTGAAATAATTTTAATAAAGAAAATCGATTCCGAAAACAATGTAATATCCTCATTTTACGAAAAACATACATGATCATCTCCAGAGACGATACCATTCTTTCGAACACCAACAAATCCAACATGTAAAATTGTCGAACCACGAATATGGCCTTCTTTTCTACCACCAGCAGCGACGGCAGAAGAAATAGGCAAAATAGAACGAACAGGACTAGACGGCCTTTGAAAATCCCATATTAATATGTGTCCTTGAGCATGACCACTAACAATTTGGGTGTGATCGGATGATATTGCAAGAGCAGTAACAGAACCATATTCAATAGCTATCATGAAAAATTAATAATTTATTAAAATTATTAATTATTAAGTTTATTAAATTTCCAAAAATGCCAATAATAATAATAATAATAATAATAATAATAATAATAATAACAAAAGAATAATGAAAGCTATAATTTTCGATATGATACCATTTGCTGCGTTACCAAGAAGACACTTTAAATTTTGCGCGTAATCATACACCATAATTAAACTACGAGTGGTGCCAACGGCAATTAATCCACTTACCTATTAGGAAGAAGAAAAGATAAATTTAATTAGTTGATTATTTAAAAGAATATGATTAAAATGTGATAAAAATATGATTAAAATAATGATTAATTAATTAATAAAATAAATAATAAACACTCACAGCGAGTACAGTTACTAATCCAGCACTTTGACTAACATTGGGTGAGTAAAGATGTTCCGAAATTTTATTCAAAGGATTCCATTTAAATGCTTCCCATGGCTCTGGAGAAGCAGGTATCCCCATGTCCTCAAGACTTAAGTCAGAAGGAGATGATGAACGAGAATGTCGGGAAGACGTTAGTGATTTCAAAGAAAGTACTGATACTGTAGATGCAGAATAAAGACGTGCTAGACTTGGATCGAGAGCTCTCAATGAATGTGGTGAAAGAGGAGCAGTTGTAGAAGTTGTTGTTATAGATTTGCGAGATATATCCGATAAGGAATCCTAAATAATAATAATAAAAATAATAATAATAATAGTAATAAGATTATAATTATAATTAAGGTATTATATTATATTATATTATGTCATACTTAATAATAATTATTAATGACTGATTATTAATTATGATAATAAATGATAATAAGTAATAATAATTAATAATAATTAATGATAAATAAAATATATATATCAACCTCAAATAAATGGATTCCAGATTCTGTATCTACAGTTTCAGAGTCTTGAAATTCATCTTCACTTGAAACATCTGATTCATTTAAAATCCTATCGAGACTAAGATGTGACGCTATTATCAAAAAACGTGGAATTTAAAAATTAATCAATCAATAGAATTAATGAATAATCACGAAAAAATAAATTAAAAATACCTCTGTTTACAAATTCCTCATATAATGCTGCTTCTTTCATAACTCGTTCTAACAAATCAGTTACTTTTTTTCGTCGTTGTGCACCTAAAGTTGATGGCTCAGCCAATGGTCCACCTTGCAAGTGGATTTGAAGATCTTCCTGGAGTTTATATAATTCACTGAGGACAGCTTTAACTGAACTCTCTGGAGTACTTGGGAGATCCAGCTCTGGTATTATAAGTTGATTAAAACAACTCTCAATGTCAACCAATGAAGAGACACCATTAACTAAAATGTATTGATCAAATTAATAATAAAATTAGTGATATTCATTTTACAATTTTCTATCATAAATTGCTGCTCACCAAGACGCGAAATTGATCCCTCTGCTATTTTTGGTTGGGGTTGAATATCTTGAATTTCTGTTGTAGGTGTGGATGGCTCATCATTACTTAAAAAAAAAACCAAATAAATAAATAGAATTAACGTAACGTTAAAACACGAATTCTTTTAATTACATAAAACTCTACATATTTAATTTTATTAAGAACATTCACGCTAATATTTTTTTTTATTATTCTTTTTAAATAAGTAATATAGAGTTCTAACCTTCCATCAGTATCTTCGTCGTCTTCCCCACTCCCGTTTGTTAATCCATTGTTGTCGTGTAAGATTTCGAGAGCTCTTTTCATGGCGTCTGTTAAACCCGCAGCTTTCCATGCTTCCACTGTACTTTTTAGATTGTTCAAATATTGTTCTGCTTGCTCCGTATCTTCCAAAGCAGCTTCAAGTTCTGGAGGTAAGGGTCCTTCGGTTGAAACTAGAGGTAAATTTTTCAGAAAGTCATCGTCTGTATCAGATTCCAGTATTTGCTTTAATAAAACATCATATGCTTCGAGTTTTGTCGCTGTGGGTGTCATAACTCATGTGGAATATGGGATGAGAGAAACAAAGTTGATTTACAAATACAATTGCTTTTTTTTTTTTTAATTTTAACTTAAAAACCCTTGTTCAATACAGCTCGGCTTTTTAATACATTGTGGCCACATACACGTGATCCAAAAACTAACAATACCCGTGTAACTAGTTCTTGTACTTGTATAAAAAAATCTATTGTCTATTGTAAAAAAAAAGGTTAATATAAGTTACATTCACGTGAAATTGAAAATATTTCGCATCTCGATAATCACAACAAAACTATAAAATGATAACATGCTAAAAAATTATTGGCATTTTAGGAAAAACAATAGTTTTTTCTGTAGTTTTAATAAAATATTGATTCAAATTGAAAAACGAAATATTTCGTCTGTGAACATTAATCGTCGGTTATTAGAATGGAAGACCGAAAAAAAAAGACAAAGTGAAATAATTTCAAACTCAAATAATGATACAAAAGACATAGATATTCTCGTCGATGGTACACTGAGAAAAGGGTTATCGGGAATCACAACACCATATGAATGTGCCAAGGGTAGATAATTTTTTTTTTTTATAAATTAATCAGAAATTCACCAAAAATTAATAAAATTCTTTTCTTAAAGGTATTTCACACAAGTTAGCTGATAATTCAATTATAGCTTTAGTGAATTCCAAAGATCTTTATGAGATGAATCGACCACTTTATGATTCTTGTTCCTTGAATTTTTTGCCATTTTCAGTAAGCAATACTTTAACCACAGAAGTTTTTTGGCATTCAACTGCCCATGTGATAGGGTCAGCTCTTGAAATAAAATATGGAGACGATGTGTTATTATGTGATGGTCCACCTTTAAAACAAGGAGGTTTCTTTTATGAATTTCTTCTGAAAGAAGGCGAAGAACCATCAAATCAACAACAATCATATAATAATAATATTAATAATAATAGTGAGTTATTGCGGGAAATAATTTCGGGATTAATCAGATCACCAAAAATTAAAGGTTTTCCAGAAAAAGATTTACAAGATATTCTTAAAATTATGAAAGAATGTGTTGCAAGGAAACATCCCTTTGAAAGAATGCAAGTTACCAAAAATTTTGCACGTGAATTATTTTTCACAAATCCTTTTAAATTACATTATATATCACAAATTCCTGAAAATGAATCAATTATTATTTATAAATGTGGTTCTTTTATTGACCTTTGCCGTGGACCACATATTCCTCATACCGGATTTATTCGTACTATTGAATTATCGAAATACGCGACTGCATATTGGAAACCTGACTTAGCGTATGATAAAAATTCACCACAATCTATTAATAGAATTTATGGAATATCATTTGCTAATACTAATGAATTTAATAATTGGAAAAAAGATCAAGAAGAAGCGCAAAAACGTGATCATAGACTAATAGGAAAATTTCAACAATTATATTTAATTCATCATTTGAGTCCTGGTTCCGTATTTATGCTTCCTCATGGAACTCGTATATTTCAAAAATTACAAAATTATATTCGTCTTAAATATAGAGAATTTGGATTTGAGGAAGTAATGACACCAATGATATACAAAAAGGATTTATGGGAAATGTCAGGACATTGGCAAAATTATAAAAATGAAATGTTTACTGTTGATTATGGTGAAAATTTTGAGATAAAAAATGAAAAAGATGAAATATTCGGATTAAAGCCGATGAATTGTCCAGGACATTGTTTAATTTTTGATAATTCTCCTAAATCTTATCGTGATTTACCAGTAAGAATTGCTGATTTTGGTTCATTACACAGGTATCATTTTTGTGAATTTTTTTTTTTTTTTTAACATTTATAACGTTTATTTTGTATTTAATAAGAATAATAATAATAATAAAATTAATAGACACGATAAAAGAGATGAATGATGAAAAAATGAAATTCGTGATTTTTTTTTTACGTTTTCTAATATTTATTAAAAAAAAAAAAATTTTTTTTTTTTTTTTAACTAGAAATGAAATTTCGGGTAATTTAACTGGTCTCACCCGGGTTCGTCAATTCCATCAAGATGATGCACACATTTTTTGCAGAAAGTCACAAATTTTTGATGAAATAATATCTACATTATCTTTTGTTGATCATGTATATAATGATTTAAAATTTCCCAATTATCAATTTTTATTATCTACTAGACATGAAACTCAATATATTGGAGATATTTCAGAATGGGAAATCGCAGAAGAATCACTGAAAAAAGCATTAGAAGCATCAGGAAAGAATTGGATAATTAATCCAGGAGATGCGGCATTTTATGGACCAAAGATAGATATAACAATTAAGGATGCTTTTCAACGAATGCATCAAACAGCCACCATACAGTTAGATTTTCAACTTCCACAAAGATTTAAATTAAAATATATTGATGAAAATAGTACAGAACAAACACCTATAATAATACATAGAGCCATTTTAGGATCAATTGAAAGAATGATGGCAATTCTCATTGAAAATACGGGAGGAAAATGGCCATTTTGGTTGAATCCTCGACAGGTTATCGTTATTCCAGTTAGTCCTAAATTTTCTGACTATGCACAAAAAGTACGAAATTCATTGATAACAGGAATTGATCAAACTAATAATAATCAAGTTAATCAAGTTAACCAAGTTAATCAAGTTAATCAAGTTAATAATATTTGGCAAGAAGATGACAAGAATGAAAAGAATAACAATATGAATAACAATGATAAAAATGACAAAAATAATAAAAGTAAAATTAGACAACAACAATTATATTATGTTGATGTGGATTTTTCATCAAATTCGTTAAACAAAATGATCAGATCAGCACAAATAGCGCAATATAATTATATTTTAATTGTTGGAGAAAAGGAAAAAGATACTCAAACTGTTAATGTTCGACCACGAGATGACAAAAATTTAGGTAACATGACAATAGATCAATTATTGATGCATTTTGAGAGATTAAACCAACAATATTTATGAAATTACGCATTATAAATAATTTATAAATGCAGTTTAATAATAATATAAATATACATAATATAAATAAACAGTTACAAAACTATGGTTACGGAAGAAAAATTTGTGCAACAATTGCCTTTGTTAAGATAAAACCTTATGGGAATAATGCATAAATAACGCTAAATGCATTTGAATAAATACTTTTCTAGTTTCATCCAATACTCTTCTGTATGTGGGACTTCGTATTGTTTAAAAATGAATATATAAATATTTCAATAACAAACAAATTAAACAAAACGATTCCCCGCAAAATTTCAAGATTGTTATTATGTAACAAATAAATTGACCTTTATATGTACAATGTTGTTTTTAGTTCGAAAGAAATAAAAATACAATCACCTATCATTATTAGCAATAAAGAGTGATGTAATTGTAATTGTAATTTAATGTCTTTAAAATTCTTCTAATTAACTTTACGCATTTTTAGATGACTGAAAACCACCGCTGAACGATATTCAATCGATCAAAAATGATGGAAATGGAATGCTCTAATATCTCTACCATAAAATTTATAAAATGTAAAAAATATTTCCTGCTACCTAAAATGCAATTAATATTTAAATTATAATTTTTATAAAATATATTATCTCTCTCTTCTCTCTCTTTTCTAATCCCATTTAATAGCGATTTTTTTTGTTTAGATAAAGAATTGTTTCTTTTTAAATCATTAATTCTAGAGGTGGGGGGGGAATTGATTTGATATTAAAATTGACTTAGTTGATGATACCAATTCGTCTCATTTTCATTTAAATTTCCATTTTCCTCTAAATTTTCACTTCCCTCTAAAATCTCTAAATTTTTTTTCTTTCTAATATCCCATCTTCAAATGCATTATATGTAATTACTGATTCATCAATATTTTTACACAATTCATTTTCACTTATATTCTTATCATAAAATGAGAGTTTTCAGAATTTGAAATATAATAAGATATGATTTTTGCCATTCATTCAAGAATGATAGACCTAATTGAAAATTTTTTTTTACTTAAAATAATTTGAAAATATACATGCTTTATTGGTGACGCAGGGTTTTCATGAAGTTATTTAACTTTGAAACCAATAAAATTCAAGTAATTTTATGTTTTTATTAGCTTAATTAAAATAAAAAATATTCTCTATTTTTTAATTAATTTTTTTAAAATAATATGTTAAAGTATATATACATGAATTTTGAGATTTTTAATTATTAAAAAGTGTCATTATAGTTTGTTTTCAAATTTTGATAATTGTTAATGTTTAGTTATATAAAGAAAATTGCTAAAGCTCACCGGTGGTGATTATCACCACTGGGCAAAATTAAATTTACGTGGGCAAAGGGTTGATCAGGGAATTATGTAATTTTTCCCAGCAGTGACAATCACTACTGGTGAGCTTTAACAATACCCTTGCCTTTTTTATTAAAAAATTTGATGTAACTAACTACAATAATTTCAGACTTATCTATAGGGGAAATACAGATTTCATATATAAATATGGATTGTATCCGTATTTATATATTGGACAACAATTGTGTCACTCTCACTATTGTAAAATAATAAAAGTTAATAGAAGCCAATGAAAATCTAATAAAAAATTAAAAAATCCATTAACAAAAAAAAAATATTAGAATCAACAGAATTTATAGACACTAGTAATAATAATGCAGGTCAGTTTGTATGTTATTTAAGAATAATTTTCTATAATATCTTTTTATTAATTTTTTTTTTTATAAAAGATACTATATTTTCTTCAAATGTAAAAATAATGGTCAAAGTATTGTACAAACAACAGTGTAGAAAGTGTATCAATTTAGAACTAGATCCAATAAAATTTAAAAGTATAATTGAAGATGCCAATCTATAATTAAAAGGTTTTTTTAACTATCACTAGTTAAATACAAAAGAATCACTGTACCAAATGATAATTTCTATACTATAAATTAGCTAAAAATTGATAACAATTAATTATGTTACTATTTTTTTTCTTCTCTTTTCAATTGGTATACTTTTATATCATTATGCCTATTTACCATACTCCATTACCTTTTATTTCATTCAAATAATCTCTCTTTTACCTGTTACATTGTTGATCCTAATGGTCAAATTTTATTTATTATTATTATATTTTTATTTTATTTTATTATTATATATTTATTTATATTTTATTAGCTTAATTTTATATTTTATTAGTATATGTAAATTATTTTGAAATTGGTATAACTATTAAGTATTACGACTGTAGATCTGAGCATAATCAACAGCATAATCAATAGTATAATCAACAGTATAATATACAATGTAATAGATAGTATAGTAGAAAATGTAGTTAATAGTATATACATCAGTGTAATTAATAGTGTATACATTAGTGTAGTCTATAGTGTAATCTATTATAACTTCAATTATATATATAAAGGGCTGAATTTCTCTTTGCTTAGTTTAGACAGTTCCATTCAATTTTAGTTTAGCTCAGTTTAGAATTAGTTTAATAACTAATTTTCAATTCTTTTATTAATAAAATACTTTGTGATTTGCTTTATAATTTCTTAGTAAAATTTTTTATTATTCCTTAGTAAAATACTAAAACCTTTATTGAATTATATCTTGCTTTGTGACCTTGGTATTCAGTTTTTGTGTTATAATTTACTACTTAATATTAGAAATTATCAGTTTAGTTTAGTTTATACTTTGTTCTTTGTATATAGTTTAGTTAAACTCTTGTAAAAATCTTATAGCCTTGTCTCTTTCAAACAAATCTGCAATATCTAAATCTTTTAAACACTATACTTTTGTAGTATAAATTAATTAGTGATAATATATTTTAATTTAGCTATTGTATCTTTAGCTAATAGTTAATTGTATCTCTTGAAGGTCAAATCATGGTAACAATATCACTCTTTTTATCTTTATTTAATTTAATTATCAATAATTACTATCACTTATTATTACTTACCTTCATATATCTACTTATCTTGTATCATCTCCTTCATTTTTACCTCTTCTTCAGATTTTCCATCCTGTTATTGCACTTTTAAAATTTGATTTCTACTTTTTTCTTTTTTGTTTATATTTATATTTTATTTCAGCTACACCAATCACGTATTACATAACTTTCCTTATTGCATACTGTGAAAATTGTAGATACTATAGAAAAACTACTGATATTTGTAAAGATATAATTACTTCTTAATAAGATATTACTAAATTGAAAGAGTAATAGTAACTATAAACTGTCACTGTCTCCAAAGTAATTATAAAGTTTTAACTATTTAAAATTTGACACTAATTTAATAATTTCTTTATTTTTCTTTCTATTTTATTCTTCTTACCATGTAATAAATTAATTAGTTTATTTATATTTATAAAATAATCTTTAAAAATATATATAAAAAACTTTTTTATATAATTAATCAAAATTTAATCACTTAATGAATATAAATAATTAGATAGTCTTAAGTAAAATCAATAATAAACTAGGATAAATTTTTTTATTTTCTTTATTTCTTTTTGTAATTTTTTTATTTTTCTTTAATAAAAATTTTATCTTTTATATAATAATATATTTTTATTTATTTTTTTTGTTATATTTTTTATTTTTATATTTAATTTATAAATTATATAGTCTTGAGTCTTAAAACTTTAAAATAAATTATTGATCTTTACTTTTTTACTTATTTGATCATATGACTTAGCTGAAATTACACTTTTTTTACTTGTTTATATATTTATTTTCTATTTAAATCCCTAGTGAAACTATTTCAATCTAATTCAAACATTCTTTTATCTTATAATCTATTACTATTTTTCTTCAATTATTACTTCTTTTTTTATCTTTTCTTTATACTTATCTATTTCTATCATTAATTCTCAAAAATATAAATTTCTTTGTTTTCTTTATTCCTATAGAATATATTAATCCTTTTTGTTAATATTTATACATTCTATATTTCCAAAATTCTTAATAACTACTAACTAAATTCAAGCACTTTTCTTGTACTTTATTCTGCTCTTCCAAAAAGTAATATTATTAAAGAATTATCTATATTAATAAATTTTTTAAAAAAACAAATTATAATATCTTGAATCTAATTGTCAATTAAACTCAAGATTGCACTTGCAATATATATTATTACTTGAATTTTTTCTATTTCAATTTTTACAAATAATGTATAAATCTTTTTTACTCTAAATATTCTCTAACGCAAGTTTATATTAATAATATCTGAGAGAAGTATTTTTATCTTATTATATACTAATATTTTTACTAATTGATCATCAATTTTATTTATATATTTAAAATCTTCAGTTCAATTCTCATATGCTTTATAATAATAATACAAGTATAAAATCTCTTTTGATCTAATTTTCATTATTATAATAAATAAATCAGCTATATTTTAAACTATAATTTTACTAGATTTTATTATAATTATCTCTAACAAGAATTCAGAAATTTGTATATCAAATATTTTAATAACTTTATTATTAATATTTTTTTTAATAAATACAAATAAATTATATTTTAAGACTTATTCTACTCTTTTATTATATGAAATTTTTATTTCAGTATTTTCTACTTGATTAGTAAACATTAGTTCTAACAAGATAATTTTATAGTCAATAACAGGATTAACCTCATTTTATATATTAGAAAAAGAAGATATACTTTACATTAATTCTTAACTTTAAAGTTTTTTTTTTCCTGTTTCTTTCTTATATTTCATTACTAATCTTTTTTCTATATATTATTTTTACAAATTCAAGAATCTCAGTTGAATCTCATTAATAATATCTTGTGATAAAAAGGTTGTAAATATTTTAGATTTTACTAAAGATTCAGATATTATTAAATTATTTTATTTGGATAAATAATTAGAAGTGATATTTTTTCCTTTTTCAGAATAGCTTCAATAGATGATAAAATAGATAATAATTTTTTAGGCTCATCTTTTATTTTGAAAGAAATAGTACTTTGTATTTGGACTTAAATATTTAATAATAATTCTAAACAAGCTAAAGATTATAAAATATCTTTTGTATAAAATGTCTTCTGTTTATTAGTAATAATTTGAACTTGCTTCTGTTCTAATTTTGTGATTTTGTCTTTAAGCTCAATATTTTTAACAGTAAAATTAACAATATCTGTTTTATTTTTCTTTTTTAATTCTTTGAATCTAATTTTAAGTATAATATTTTTTTTATAACTTGTTTCAATCTTATGTTCTTATCTTAACTTCAGAATTTTCTTTTCTAAGTTCAATAATCTCAGATGCAAATCTAGAGTTTAATTTTCTTAAGGTATTAATTGTTAATTAATCATTCAACATTGTTTTATTACAAAATAGAATATATTCAAAAGGTTAATCACATGAAAAAATATTAGTAAAAAATTATATCAATACATATTTACTTTATTAATTATTATAAAAATCAAAAAGAATTAAATCTATCTATTGTTTTATACTATTACTATACTATAAATTTTTTATTTGTCTAAACTATCTATCTGTAATTAGTTTCATTTGTTAACAATTCTGAATAAAATTAAAATAGTCAATTATACTTATATGAAATCCAGATAAATATATATAAGTTGGTTATTATTAGTTAGTAATAAACTAATTTATCTTTTTCAAATTTTAGAGAAAAACCTACTGAAAGTTTATATTACTTACCTTCTGTGATGTTAATAAATTTTTCAAAAATCTGTATATTCAAAAGTTAATTTATTAAAATACAAAGTCATAACTGAATATTTATATATTTCACAAAAATAAAATTAATTAAAACCAATATAATTAAATCTTCGAAATTTTATTTTGACAAAATTTGTTATAATATAACAAATAACAGTTAAAAATTTTATAATAGAAGTAGAGAGATGATAACCTATTGTGTTAAATCACATAATTTAAAATATTTATTAATAGGCAAAGATCTAAAAACTTAATTAAAATCAAAATGCTATGTCAAATAAAGTTAATATTTTGGTAATAATAATTTTATAACTATATTAAATAATCCTATACCTATATGCTCATATGTTAAATTAAATATGACTGATATACTTCCTAATATTCTACTTGAACATGTTTTAGCACTTGCTGAATTCTTTCAGTATATATTTCTTAACAGGTTTTTATTAAAAAATTAAACTTGATAATGTTTTATATTCATATACTCATATTTTTCCATAAATTACATATGGTTAATACTTGAAAAAATATTTCTTAATGTCCTATCTGAACATATTTCAGCACCTGCTAAATTTCTTTAGTATACACTTCTTAGTGAGTTCTTTGTCAAAATATTATCTCATCGATATAGTTTTATTAAATTAAACTTTTTAAATATATACATTATTATTAAAAATTTTTTTCTTTATACTTTGAGATTATCTTTTTTTTTTTTAAGACAATACTATATAAAAATAATTAGTACATACTTGTCTTCAATATATATTAGAAAAAAACATTATGGATTTTAATAATATAGAATCAATTCTTGGTATTATAAAAAAACTTAAATCAATTAGTGTTTGACAAAATTTGTTGTATTATAAATGAAACAAGATTTCTGTAATATATTCTTTTTTTGATAAGATTATTAAAAGATCAGAAATTAAAAATTTATTTAAGAAAATAAAAAAAAATGATTTAAATAAAATTATAACATATTAATAAGATTATAGAATTAAAAGTATTTTGTTCTTTCAATACAAGTTTAGATTAAAAAAATTATTATATAAAGAGATAATAAAAATTAAAAATTTAAATAATAAATAAGAAATTATTTTAGATACAAAATTGATAAATATCTTTTATTTAATATCTTTTCTTTAAAGTAACAAAACAGACTAAATATATATTGTAAAGTGTTACATAAAATACTCAAGTATATTACATTCTACATTCTAATAACATAATTTGTATTCAGGAGAATATATTGTATAGAAGTAAATATTTTAATTTGGTAATTCATGTTTAAAGGATATAGTAAGTAATAGGTACAACTTAAAATTTTTATATATATAGTTTGTACATGTTGTGATATGTATCTTAAAAAATGAGTTACAATAATTTGACTCTTTTGAAATATTCAAATATTATAAAAAAGAAAAAAAAATTGAAATTCACATAAAAAATTAGTTATAATACCTATTTTGAAAAAAATTTTCAAATTTTAAAATAAAATATAGTAAAAATATTTAATATTGAACATAAGCAATTAAGAAATTGGATTAAAAAAAAAGAATAGTTGTTATCAGTAAGATCTTATATCAAGTGACTTAATATAAGTTCAAAATCACGATATCTAATATTTAAAAATAAACTTTTTATATGGATTAAATCTTATGTGGAAAGTAACATGTTTTCACTCTTAATTTTTTGATATAAGGAAATAATTTTCTAACAAATATATTATAAAATAAATTAATAATCCTAACTGAAAACTCTTCATGTGATTTAAGATAATCAAATATTTAATCTAGTTGTATTACTCTAATAGAATCTTCTTCAATAATAATACTTCAATTTTTTAAAAATTTTTCATTTCTTTTTTTTTAAAAATAATGTTGTTTCTTTTTTTTAAAAAATAATAATAATTAATTGTCACATGTTATTAGTTCTTAAATTTAATCTTTCAATTTTATCAAAATTGAATTCTAATTCAATTCTATTTCTTTATATTAAAGATATATAGGTATGTTCCATAACTTAATATTTATATAAAAATTTTTTCAGAATTCCTTTTGAAGATTTGTACTTTATGTATATATGTAAGTTGTTTTATATTGTTATTCATATTAACTTTGTTACCTTTTTCCATTTCTTCTTTATTGTTATAATATTGTTAAGCGTAATCTGTCGATGTAATTAGAAGGTATAGTTTATTTACTAAGTCTTTAAGAATTTCTACTTAAGTTTATGAGTTTATAATTTCAAGAATTTCACAATTTATATAATAATCTTGATACATGAATTCTTTATTAGCAAGTATAGGGTGTATCGCACCAAGTTAGTTTGTGACTTTGCTCAGTGCAGAGAATAATATAGCATCAAATAATAACAAAAGAATAAGATAAAATATGCAGTTTATTAATAATATAAAAATAAAATAACACGAGACTCAAATTATATACTCTATATAATTACTATTGTCTCTGAACAAAATAAAAAGATAAAATAAAATATAAAATAAAGAAAAATGAAACTATCTAAAGGAATTATCTGAAATATATCTGAATTTCTAATTGAACTCTATCTGAACTCCCTTTCTCAGGGAGAGAAAGGTCCTATATTTATAATAATTTCAGGCTACTGTGCCTCAATTACTCTCGCGTAATCAAAAACTCTTAATCATTCTTTCGTGACAGGAGATGATTACCAGAGGTGAATATCTAAAGGTGATCATCTCAGGTAATCATCAGTGATATTCATCTCATGTCACCAAATATTTCACTAACTAGATACTCATCAGAGATACTTATCTCCCTAATTACTGTAACAATCTTAAATAAACAAATACAAATAAAGAAATAATAATAAAACTAATAAAAATAATAATAAAAAAAAAAATACAAATATAATAAAACTAAGTAAAAATTTTATGCCACAATATGTAAAAATTATTCTATTGTTTTTAAAATTTTCTGTTTTTACCAGAACAACTTTAGTTTCTTTTTTTAAGATTCTTCTAATTTTATCAATTTTTTTACTGATATTTTTATCTATTATTTTATTTATATAAGTTTAAATTTTATACTTTGATATTTTGAATATTTTTTGTTATTTAGTTTAGTAGTCATTTACTGAGTTATATAATAAGATAAATTTATTATCTTCCTCTTTATTATATTTTTTATTAGTTATAAGATTTACTTTTTATTTTTCCTTATGTTTTTTAACTTTTTGTTATTTACTTCCTTTATTGGTTCTTAAGTTTTTAAATATATTCTGAATTATTTGAATTTTGGGATCTATAGTTTTTGCTTCTTCCTCATATCTACTTTTTGTTATTTATATAATTCTGGTTCATATGATAACAATTATTTATTCTCAATAATTATCTGTAAGATTAAATTACTATCTAATACTTTGATATTATTTGTATCTACAATTTTTTACATCAATTTATTAGCTATTTTTTTTCTTGTAATTTTATTTTTGTTACGAGTAGATTAAATTTTTCTTTATCTGTATTTACACTTTTGAGAGTAATATCATAGTTTACATCTTTTTTTTGAGATTTAGTAAATAAACTTTCACTTATAGTTTAAAATGAAATATGAAATAAAATAAAATATAAGTTAAATTAATTTCAAGAAATTTTATTATATATTTTTAATAAAATAAAAATTTAAAAAAGAGTTTTTTTTTGATTTCAATAAGATCTTACTTCAAATTTATTAATTAAAAAATCTCTTATATTATATAAAAAAATACATATATATAACTTATCCTAATAATTATATAAAAATAAGACTCAGATTAACTTAAAAAGACATACCTACAATCTATTATCTAATAACAATAGTTATTACCAGTATGTTGAAGTTCTACTACAAAATCTGAAAAAGAATTTTTTTTTATTTTATAATTTAATTTTTTTTTTTGTTCCAACGAGGTCTTGCCTCAAATTTATTAATTAAGAAAAGAGAAAGTCTCTTACATTATTACTAATGAAGATACATAACTTATCTTAATTTTATAAAAAAGATAAGACTCAGACTAACTCTAAAGAGACATGCCTGAAACTTATCACCTGACAAGTAAACTTGCTCTTGGCATGTTAAGGTCCTGCTGAACAACCTATTTTATAAACACTTGTCTAACAATTACCATCATGAACTAATCTTATTATATATTCTTTAATTATATAATTAAAAATGTTCAATTTATGTGTTTTCTTATCTATTTTACTAGTATTTATATTATTATTATCAGTATTACTATTATTATCAATGTTTTTACTATTTATAGTATTAATATTATTTGTATCATTTATTATCTCCTTCCTATTTACTAAGTTTTTTTTCCTTTACGAGTTTTAATACCATTATTTTTTTCTTATTCCTTAAACATAACATATCTATATTTCCATATCTCTTTCTGTATAAACGATTTGAACCATTTAAATGTATCATATATTAATTGATTTAGTTCTTCATCATGTTTAATTATTGTCTGTAATAAGGATATTAAAGATTGTGATATCAGTCCTATAATTATATCTAAAAATAAAATTTCATCCTTATTTTTATGCATTTTTCCTATACCTAATTTCATTTTTTCCAAATTATTTAGATTACTCTCCAGAGAGTTATTAATGATATAAGAACTGTTACTTCAAAGTTGTTCTATTAAAATTGTAATAAATCAGTTTTTATACAATTCTAGTATTATTGGATTATTTTCACATGTAAAAATATATGTCTGATTCTCTACTGAAAGGTCACAGTAAAAATATTTATCTGTTTTGTATATTAATGGATATCTGGTCCTAAGTTTTATAAGGTCGAGAGCTCATTGTTAAACATCTTTATATTGAATAATCGCATTCTGTTATCTTTATTACATCAGGAATTTTTATATAACATTCTATATATGTCATTTTACAACATTTTACGAACATTACGTTCTACAATGTTTTACAAATGATAAGTATAAATAACATTATATAACAGATCATTCTAGTACGTTTTGCAAACTATCAGTATTAATAACATTCTAGAATAATCCATTCTACAACGTTCTACAAACAATAAGTATAAATAACGGTATATAGTAAATAGTTCTAGTACGTTTTGCGAACTGTCAGTATTAATAATATTCTAAAATAATCCATTTTAGAATGTATTATGAAAATACGTATTAATAACATTATATAACATGAAATATCAGTATTAATAGTTATATTGTCATACCAATATGTGGACAAGGGTCTAAAGGATAACTAATATTCTTAAACTAAACTAACTTAAACTACTTAAATAATTCTCAAAATTTCTTGAGGATTACTAAGATCAATTCGATTCAATTATTTAATAGTGAATTCAAATGAATATTATAAGGTGAGTTCTTTATTGTGCGGGGTTTTAGTATATCAAATCAGCTTGTCTGCTTAATAAGATATATATGCTACACTGGTTGAAATAGGGAATATTAGACACCTATCGTATGTCTATCGGGAGTCCGATAGGTATATGATAGGTATCCGATATTAATAATTATGTAATATATCGGATACCTGATTGGTGAGGTCGAAATGCAAAAGTTCAGGCATTTATCGAGCCCATATCGGTTTCATATCAGGCATTAATATTTTGACATTTTATTCAAATTCATCATTCATATATTGGGCACCCAATTTTATTTATTTTTTTTTATCAAGTATATATCTTTTATAAATCAGTCATAGTATATTCCTATATATCGGACACGGTATATCTCTGTATATCAAGTAGTTTTTTTCCTTTTATCAGGTATCTATCAGTATCTTTTATTTATATATATATATATTTTTTCACTTTTTTTTATTTGCAAATAATCATAATTTTAGTTTATTATAAAAAAAGATAATAAAATGAAATACATTTA
>CAJVPK010000155.1:0-55668 GCA_910592015.1 Diversispora eburnea | reverse complement strand
CCAAATCCCAAATACTAGTAATTTGGGATTTTGGCATCCCAAATTCCAAATGATTTGGAATTTGGGCAACACGTATAATATGGAAGTAAAAAAGTATTCAGTTATGTATATATTTAATCAAAGAATAAATCTGGGTGGTTAAAAAATTTTAAGTTTTAAATAAAATAATTTTTTCTTCTATGAAAAACTATTTTGACTTTTTTCTTCAAAATAATTTTGCGTACAAGTATAATATAAATACAAAAATGATAAGATTATATTTGCATACAAAATTATTTTGAAATTCTAAAATTGTAATTTTTAAAAAAAAAAATTAAAATAATTTTATAGAAGATGAAATTATTTTACTTAAAATCTGAAATTTTTTAACTACACAAATAAATTTCTTGATTAAAGATATATTTAACTAGATATTTTTTTTACTTTCATATATAGAATAGATTCTGAGTAAATTTTAAAAAGATGAAATATTCCAAAAATTAAAAATCAATTTTGAAAATATGTATAGATAAGATACATTATAATAAAAAAACTGTATTAATGTTTTAGATGACATGACGAAATTACACTTCTTATATATTTTATTAATTGTAATACTAGTTATATATAAAAGAATCATTGTATCAAATAATAATTCCTATATTATAGATTAATTAAAATTAGTAAAAATTAACTATCCTATTATATTCTATATTATAAATTAGTTAAATCAGAATTCTTTTTTAATGTAATAATTTTTTTGTATTTGACTTGTGTAATAAATAAAAATTCAATAAAAAATATTATCAATTTATTAATATTCAAGAAAATATTAATTTAAATTTACTTTATCAACTTTTAAATAGAATGTGAAATGTAAATATATATTAATTAAATTTTTAATTTTTATTAAAATTAAAATTATTTATATTGATTAAGTTTTTAATTTTATATTTATTTACTAATAATTATTTAAAATAAATTTAAAAAAATTAGATGAGTCAATTAATAATTATTTTATAGTTTTATACAAAAGTTCAAAAAAAAATTTTGCTATAAGTTTAAAATATAATATATACTGGTCAAAAATTTATAAATATTATACTTATCTAGTATTCAATAAATGTAGTATTTATAAATTTTTGACTAGTGATAATATTTATAATATTTTAATTTTTTATTAAATTATTTATTTTAAATTTTTATTTCAAACTTTTAATTAGTACATTTACATTGTGAGAGTAATATTATAAATAAAGATCAATAATTTAAAAAACTAAATATTCAAAATTAATATTACTTGATATCAAAAAGTGTCTATATATAATTCTTGTTTCTAGAAGAATTCATTTACATTTCCATCTTCACCTAATTGAGTTTTAATTACTATTCATGATTATTTACAAGAATTAATTTATATTAGATAATTTTTAAAAAATTATATAAAACATGAAAGTCTTCATCAACAAGTTCAAGTTCATCTTTCACATCTTGTAAATAATTGAGGATGTCCTTTGACTTCCATTTTTCAACTGTTGGAACTGGCGGAAGAACTTTTAGGTTTGTTATATTGTTTGAGAAAATGATCTAAATGTGAATCTGCACGGATTGTATGTTAATGTCTTCAAAATGCCAACGGTTATATATATTGATATTATCTGTTATTACGATGCAACAGTCAAATTTGTCGCACAAGATAATCTAGATGCAGATCTTGATTCTCGGACTGACTACCAATCATCGATCAAGGTAAATCAAATTCTTATATAATTCTTCTTTTTTATTTTATTGGCTAGTTAACAAATACAATCATGTGTTCGCCGAGTCATATTAATTTTTAAACTTCCTACTGAGAAATATCAAATTTCCAAGTCAATAATAATGTCAAATATTAAAATCATAACTAACTTAAATGAATACCAGCAACTTATTGCTTCACCCAAATTGGTAAATTTAAAATAAATTATAGAAAGGATATTAATTATTATAGAATATTATTTTCCCATAGAAGAATAATAATATTATTATAGTTATTGAATGGAATTAAAAAAATTTTTTTAGACAGTCGTAGATTTCCATGCAACGTGGTGTGGCCCGTGTCGTATTATGGCACCTATTTTTGAAACATTAAGTTCAACACATCGTCATGCGAATTTTGCAAAAGTAAGTAGTATTATGAAGTTATCTCAAGGATATAGAAATTGAGAATATTTTGATAAGAATATAGAATATGCTTTTTTGTTAATTTTTAATGAATCTCTTTTTTTTAATTAACATATATGCATATATATAAATATATGTAAATATAGGTTGATACAGATCAAGCCAGAAGTGTTGCTAGTACAGCACAAGTTACATCATTGTAAAAATAATTTTCATGTATTATTTAAATGTATAACTTTTAATTTAATACATTAGAATTATTCATAATATTTTTATATGATATTTTTTTTTATATAATATCATATCTTTCTATTCTATCTATATATCTATATATATCTATATCTATATATAATTGATGATTTTTAGACCAACCTTTAAACTTTTCAAAAATGGACAACAAATTGGGGAAGTTATTGGGGCAAGGCAAGATGAACTTCGAAGACTTGTTGAATTACATGCAGGAACACCGGAAGAAAGTGGATTAATAGTTGTAAAAGGACATGTAAGATATAACCTAAATATTACATATATATATATATATATATATATAGTAAAATATTATATATGTATATTAAATATTATATATGTATATTTAATAGTTAAAATATTATTTATTTTGTTTTAGATGGATATAAATGAATTTATTACACTTAATCAAGTCGATTGCCTTAATCAATTAGATGATCATAACGTTCGAAACATTTTCAAAAATGATGACAATTATTTAGAATCAGATGTTGATGAACAACTCTTAATTACTATTCCATTTAATCAAACTGTTAAACTTCACTCTTTAAAAATTGTTTCTAAAGATATTGGTTGGTTAACATTTAATTAATTAATATTTAATTAATATTTAAATATAATTAACATTTAACTAAATATTTAAATTGATATTTAATTGATATTTAAACTAAATATTTAATTAATATTTACCACATTATAATTATTCATCATTATTAGATCACGCACCCAAGACAGTTAAACTTTATGTCAATAGACTTAATCTCGGTTTTGATGAAACCGATTCTATTGAAGAAACTCAGTTACTTGAATTAACTATAGAAGATTATGAGGAAGAAAAAATTATTCCATTGAGATTTGTCAAATTTCAAAATGTGACAACCCTCGTTGTACGTTTTTTTTCTTTCTTCCTTCTTTCTTTGTAATTATTTTAAAGTTATTTAAAGTTATTTAAATTATATATTATTAATAGATTTTTGTCCAAGATAATATTGGAGATGAAGAGACGACCATTATTAAAGAATTGAAGTTTATTGGGTAAGTATTTCATTTTATAATGAATTTATTAATAATTATTTAGAATTAATTATTATTCTTGTTGTTGTGTTTAAAAAAAAAAATATTAGATCTCCAGTTGAAGCAATTAAAATGGAAAATTGGAAAGGGAAAAATGAAGAAGAAAGTTAGAAAAAACAAAAAAAAAAAAAAAAAACAAAAAAAAAAAAAAAATTAAAATAGTTTTGATTAATTAATTAATTAATTAATAGTTTGATTAGTTAAGTAAATAGATTGAATATTTATATTTTTAGCGAAACAGTTCCCTTATTTAAATTTGTTATACGTTAACTTTTTGTTAACTTTCTATTGACTTTTATTTAATTTGTGTTTTAATTTGTATAATAAAAAATATTCAGAAAATTAATTAATAATTATTTTATAATATATGATGATTATGATTATTCAATAATTCCAAATAAGTTTATCTAGATTTATCAGCACTGATATATAATACTAATTATTTAGTTGAAATTAATTTATTAGAAAATAAAATAAATTAATTAATTAATTGAATTAATTAATTTAATTGAATGAATTAAAAATTTAATTAAAAATAATTAAATAAATAAATTGATTACGTCAGTATATTAATAAAGCATTAATTATAGAGCTTATTTAAAGTTTAGCATACCATTATTACCACGAATGAAGGCATCACCATATTTATTCTTAAGTTGACCATTAACCCATTCTTCCGTTTGTTCAAGAGCAATATTCATGTATCCATCTAAACATGAAAGAATTCCTATTCAAATTATGGTTAAATTATTTAAAAATTGCTTATTATTATTGTTATCGTTGTTATTGTTATTGATATTTATTAATAAATAATAATAATACCTCTATAATCTACACCCGAATTCAATTTTACAAGAACAGGTCTTCCAATAACAATATTAAGAAATTCTGTTGGTGAACGTTCTTGTTGAACAGGTTGTTGCATTTTTTTTTTTTTTTTAAAAAAAGTTTTTAAATATTGTTCATAATATTTATATTATTTATATTACTTATATTAAAAAAAAAAATTAACTTGATAAAATTATTATTCCAATCAGATCATCCATGTCAGTAAAAGTTTTCATTTTCAAATTATTTTTTATTCTTTGGATTTCTTTGAACTAATAGATTTCATTAATAATAACTTTGTAAATGAATTCTATATTTTGTAATTATTAGATTCATTTATATCAATTCTTTCAATTCTTTCTCCCAATTTTTTACAAATTCTTACAATAAAATCAAAAAATCAAAGTTTTTTTTTTTTTTTTTACTAATAAATCAAAATGGCGTTTTATTATTAAATTTTGATCTTGTTAGTTGTCAAAGAACATTATTACTTTCATATTTAAAACAAAATTTCATTTTCTTTTTCAACATAAAAGTTCGACTTTACAAGTCACGTAAGTCACGTGTATGTACTAATAATTTTATCGGACTATCCTAGTCCCCACCTTTACAAACCTAATTCTGTAATTATTATCGTTATTGAACAAAAAAAAAACGCGTTTGAACCTCCCCCTATTTTTGTCGTTCATATTTTTTTTGGTCGTCTCACTTTTTTTTCTTACATTACGATCACCGTACACACGTTCTCATATAAAAAATAACGAGAATAAATAATAATATCAAATAATAATAATACTAATAATAGTAATAATAATTAATAATTAATAAATATGATTGAGCCAGAAGTTAAGAATAAACTTAGGTTTGAAGATCCTTTAGAACCAGTAGAACTTTATCTCGATGGAAAAAAAGTTATATCTATTGCAAACATCACAAGTGACTCCAACGATCAAAAAGATTTTACTCCTCTAAACGAACTGATCAGTTTGAGGACTCTTTCATTGAATTGTACTCACTTAAATTTACTAGAAGGGTTTCCAACGTTGCCTAAACTAAGAAGGGTATTATTTTCTCGGATTTTGTAATTTTTAATATATATATATGATAATATTTTATGATATTTAAAATTTTTATAATAAATCATATATATAATATTGTATGTTATTATTGTGCTTTTTATAGCTCGTTTTATCCGATAATATAATATCGGGTGGACTGGAGGCGCTGGCAAATGCTAAATTAGAAAATTTAAACCATCTTGATCTAAGTAATAACAAAATAAGTGAGGTCGTAGTACTCGAGCCACTGGTATTATTATTTTTTATACATTTTTTTGTTTTTGTTTTGTGAACTGATTTTTCTAATACGTTTTCTAAAAATATTTTAACATGTGTATATGCTTATATATATATATATATATTTAATTTATATAATTTTTATTTATATTTATGATTTAATTAAAGCGTGATTTACCGAGCCTTAAACATCTGAGTTTAATGGAATGTCCAATCACAAAGATTCCAAATTATCGAGAAGATGTATTTAAAATTATACCTCAATTGGATTCACTTGATGATCAAGATCGGTAGGTTTTTCTCCAAATATATTAATTTATTTTAATTTCATATTTAATACTTTAATTTCATGCAATTATTTGATTATTCTTGTTGGCAATAGTTCTGGTGCTGACGTTGATTTTGAAGAAGAGAGTGATGCGGAAGAGGAGGAAGATGAAGAGGAGGACGAAGATGAAAAAAATGGACATGCAGGTTGGTTTATATATATATATATATATATATATATTTGTATTTTATTAAATTTATTTAAAATTAAAATTAATTTAAATAATTAATTAATTAAGAAGACTCGGATGAAGATGATGATGAAGATGCAGTAACAGTATCTGATTCTAATGAAGAAGTTGTCGAAGAATCAGATGCAGATCCCGAGGAGACAAATAATGTAATTTTGTTAAATTTATTCATTTGAAAATTTGATAATAATATATTTAGTGGTGACATCATAATCTTAATATAATTAATTAATTATCAAAGGTTTTGGAAATATCAGATAGCGAAGAAGAGGAAGAACAATTAGTGAGCCATTAATTAATTTTATATTGTATCAATTTTTATTTTATTATCAATTTTATTATCAAATTTTTTTTTATTATCAATTTCAATTTTGCATATCAAAAAAAACATGATTTTAAACATATTCAATAACACAAATGATTAAACATTATGATGACATAATAGGAAGCTGATGGAGATTCAGTTGAGAGAAGTAAAGTAATTTCATCACGCGATAAAGGAAAATCTGTTGCAGTACCAATAGATGTGGAAGAGAATGAAAGTCAAGAGGAAGATGAAGAATCTGAAGAAGAATTTTCAACACAAAACTTTTTAGACAGCGTAAGTTTATTATTTTTTACATTCAATAATATTATAATTAAATATATACAACAAATATAATATATCATCAAATACATAATATATATATATACATATGAACATGTAATTAATATAATTAATCTAATTAATCTAGAATATTCCGGATGATGATAACGATACTGAAGAAGATTATCATCCTACAGAAGATGATGATAATGAAAATAGTGCTGATTCGGAAGAGGACGAGGAGGAGGAAGACGAGAGAGAAAGTGGGAGTGATATCGATGCATTGGAAGGTCCATCAGAAGGTCCATCTACAAGGGAAGTAATGGTAACTGCAGCAACAGATGTATCTTCAATCACTTCTACTTCATCATCTTCAACTTCAAAACGAAGATTAAAAGAAGTTGTTGAAATTATTGAAGTAGAGGAAGGAGAAGATAATAATGAAAAAAGAGGAAATCATAGTAGCGATGACACAGAGTCATTACTAGCCAAACGACGAAAGGTATAATTATAAAATATATATGTATGTATGTATTCTGATATATATGCATTATTACAATGTATTGTATAAACACATTAGTTTTTTTCATTTTTTTCATTGTTATATTGATTTTTTTTAGAATTAATGTATGTTGTTTTTTTATATATATCATGCAAATTCACGAGATATTTAGAATTCACACCTACTAATAAAGATCTATGTAATTTGAATTATTATAATAATTAATTATGATAATTATAAAAAATCAATAATATATTAATATCGTATTTATAACTTATTAATAATATATTGATTGTTTCTCACAAAAGGGAAATGTTAATGCCAAAAAAAAAAAAAAAAAAAATAGATTAAAAAGTCCATCTCAAGACAATCGGGTTAACCTGTCTTCGTTTAGAAAGATGCTTTTCTGTCTGCAAACTGAGTACACTTTTTACTGGATGCTAAATTTTATCCGTTTCCTTTTCTGTTATACATATCAATGGTCCAGATATATGAATTCAAAAAGTAGTCAAAAAACTTTAAAAGATATTTTTTTTTGTTACATGTATTCAAAATTTAAGTAGAGCTTTATTTTTATTTAACAATAGGTTTGATCATGCGAGTATCATTTAAAATCATATAAATCATATATCAAAAAAAAATTCCAGAAAGTTGTGTGAGCACGTTAAAAAACCGAAACCATTAAAAAATTTCAAGGTAACCTCTTTTCTCTCTATCCTGACACGCTTTCTGGAACGATAATTCTCTGACATGTGTAAAAGAAAAATCGTGAAACATAGCGGTCGCATCTCGACGTATCAAAGAGCGGAAGTAAATATGTAGAAAATTGACAACCCACTGGAGTCAGAGAAGTTGTTCGCTCTTTTCTAATATCATGCTTTCCTTTGATAAGAACGTCACTTAAAAAGGTAATATATATAGAGAGCCTCAGTAAGGTTTAACAATTACATTTTTGAGGCAGACGTACTTGAAATATGAATTACAAGGTTTAAATACGGGTTTACAGACATTAGTAAAAAAAATTTTTTCTAGCAGAAACGAAAATTATATGATCGAAGATTTTGCGATTATCACGTGTCATGATGTTTTAAACTGAACTAACCCGATAGAGTTTAAATAGAGTTTAGATTAGAGTTTAGATAAAGTTTTAGAATAGAGTTCAGATAAAGTTTAGATCGAATTTAGAGTTTTGAGTAATAATAATAATAATAATAATAATAATAATAATAATAATAATAGTAATAGTAATAATGACAACTACTCGCCCTCTTATAGTTGGTCCTGAAGAACCTATTTCACCTTATCCCATAAAATTAAAAGGCGAGGTAGTTCAAGGGTTTGGAAGAGGAAGTAAAGAGTTAGGAATTCCAACAGCTAATCTTTCCGAGGATGCAATAAAAACACTTTGTGTTGATGTTGATACAGGAATTTATTTTGGTTGGGCACAAATTAATAATAATAATAATAATAATAATATAGATAATAAAGATAGCGAACACAAGGTCTATCCTATGGTGATGAGTTTAGGATGGAATCCATATTATAAAAACGAGAAAAGGAGCGCGGTTTGTATATCCCTTTTATCTTTTATATATTAATTAATACCTATATATAATTAGCAAATATAATTAATATAATAATTAATATAATAATTAATATAATTAGGAAGTTCATATTATTCATAAATTTCCCGAAGATTTTTATGGTGCAGAATTACGTGTAATTGTATTAGGTTACGTTCGTCCAGAAAAAGATTATAGTTCACTAGGTAATAATAATATAATTTTTACAATTAATTATCATTTTATTGATTTATCAATTTAATCAATTTAATCAATTTAATCAATTTTATCAATTTTATCAAAAAAGATGCATTGATCGAAGATATCAATTTAGATATAAGTGTAGCACTTAATTCTCTAGACCGAACTTCATATAATGCTTATAAATGTGATGAATTTTTTTTATCTGATAAAAATCAGATTTAATACTTTAATAACAATAATATCAAAATTCAATTAAAAAAAAAAAATCGTACATTAGACAGATAGAATTTTATTATTATTATTATTATTATTATTATTTAACATCAGTATTTCTACCTAACTTATTTAGTCTATTAGATTAAAAATAAACGCTTTTTACATATATTTTAATTATTATTATTTTAAAATTTATAAGTATATAAAATATATCTTTCTATTTATGGATTTTGAAATATGTAATTAGGTGAATATTATTTTTTATATTACCTTTAATTATCATTTCGTTATCAAAATTTATTTGATAATAAATTAATAATAATATGAATGTACTATAAATTATTGATTTTTGGAGAAAAGATCTTTAGGTTTGGCACATTTTCTTAGTTCAACTGCTTTTGTCTTGGTACATTGCATCTTTTGCCATGATATTGGAACCATCATAGCTCCTATAAAATATTTAAAATATTAGAAATATTTATTAGAATTATTTATTAGAATTATTTATTAAAATTATTTATTAGAATTATTTATTAGAATTATTTATTAGAATTATAAATGATGAATAATAAAAATCATAATAATAATAATATTTACCTGCAACACTTTGTGCATAAATTACACCATATTCATTTTTAGCTGTTGACAAATAATAAGATCTTGCATCTCCCAAAGATATCTTTTCTTTTGCATTAAAGAAAAATATAAAAAAAAAAAAAAATGTGAAAATATAAAAATATATCTCTATCTATCGATCGATCAATCAATCAATCTATCTATCTATCTACCAAAATACTATTCAACTGATAAAGTTTTTATTCTTTTTATTTTAGGATACAACTTCAGCTTTAACTATGTCACCAAGTCTATAAGATTCAATAATTTTGACTTTATCCTTTTCTGTTGCGCGAACATCTTGAGAGCTAAAAATTTATTATTTTTTATATATGAAAATAAAAAAAAGTAAGAAAGATTGATTTTACGCGATTACATACATATATACCGAAATATATTCTTTATATATAATTCTATAGAATATTTTATGTAATTACCGAATAATTCCTTGATAATCATCTTTACACGGTATATTACCCACAACCATTATAGAAACTACAGCTTCTCTAGTCGTCATACGAATTACTTTACCAGTAATCTTTTTATAATTAGAAAAAAATTAAATTAAATTTCCAAAGTAATAAAAGTAAATAGTGAATAGTGGATAATGATAAAAACTTACAATACTGTCAACATCAGGAATTGAAGATTGATGCTTTTCCCTTGATACAGTTATAATTTTTGATTGCTTTTTCTATCAAGAATGAACGATATTAATAAATTATTTAAAGAATTATTTAAATTTATTATCAGATCTGATTTACCTCTTCTACTGTATTTGAGGATACTGTGGGAAGGAATTCTTGAACTATACCAACTACACTAGAATAAATGTATTCATCACGTTCATAAGTGCCAGGTCCAGCCTCATATTCAGAAGCAAAACATAATCTTGTACCAGGCGTTACGTATCTCATTTTTATATTATATTATTTATTTTGTATTTTGAAGAAAAAAAATGAAATGAAAAATGTGTAAAAAAAAAAAAATTTAAAAAAGGTATTGGGTCACACCATTTGGATTTGATGCGAATGACGTAACAATTTTTCCCGTTGTATACAAATTTTTATTAAATTTTTGTTTACTCCTGTTTTCTGATCATTAACTTCTTTAGTTTTTTTTTTTTTTTTTTTTTAATGTCATAAAGTTAAATTCATCATCATGCGTCGTTCTTCGAGACAACTATCTTTGGGAGGAGGAATTGTTAGTGAAGGCAAAGAAAATGCTGTCTCTTATAGAACACCTGGACCTAAAATCAATAATAATAAATCCAACTTCTTTAATAAAACTCCATTTTCACTTTCTACCATAAATTCGAACTTTTCTAATAATAATAATAGTAATAATAATATTGCTGCTACTGCTATTGCCAATAATAATAATAATAAAAATAATAATAATAATAATAGTAGTAAATATAATAATAATTTAAAGCAAACTGATTCAAAAGAATTGAAAGAATTGAAAACTGGCAATACGATAAAGTTCAACAATAATATTAGTTATATTTATAATGATAATTATGATAATTGCAACAACAGCAACAGCAACAACAGCAGCAGCAACAACAGCAATAACAATAATAATAATACTCCAACAAATAATAATTTTATTAAAACAACTAATAATAGTTGGGCACTAAAAGATATTACCAATAAAACTTCTCAAATTAAAAATATTAGAACTGTCAAATTTCATACTGAAGAAGAAAAAGAAGATTATAATAATAATAGTAATAATATTTATAATAATAATAATAATAATGATAATAATAATCCAGTTAATACAATTAAAAGTAGTAAAAGTAGTAGTAGTTTTAAACAACAAAAACAGAAATTCAAATTAAAAGAAAATAATGTATTGAAGAAAAGAAATTTGATTGCTGAAATGACGCGTCTCAAAGATTTTGATGATAGACAAGAAGAAAAAGGACATGAACGTGGACTTAAATATGGATATAGATATGGATATGGATATGGGTATGAATATGAACGTGAACATAAATATGGACTTGGATATAAAATAGAGAAAGAAATAATCAATAAACCTAAATTTGAAGAATCCGAAGAATTAAAAGAATTAAAAAAATTAGAAGAACGACAACAACAACAACAACAACAACAACAACAACAACAACAACAAGAAGAAGAAGAAGAAGAAGAAGGAGTCGAAATACCTGACATTGAATATTGTCCTCCACCAATCAAAGAAGAAGAAATACCTTACGAACCATTTGATGAGGAACTTAAAATTGATTTCGAATTTTTAAAACAACAACAACTTCCTAATGCCGAATCTTATGAATTTGATAATATTAAATTTAAAGAACCATCATTTCCTGAGATTGATCCACGTGAATATCAAAGTAGAGAGGTTATGAATGAATATGGTAATTATAAATAATAAAAATAATATCAATAAATAATGTTATTATTATTATTATTATCGTCAAAATGTTAATGTTTATTGATATTAATTATATTTGTTATTACTAATTTTGATAAAAGAATTATTTGGATTTGATCATTTGATCTTTAAAGATTTTGATCATGATGATGATTTCGAATTCAAAACTGCCTTTGAAGATTTTCAATTTTCTATTCCATAAGATAAATAAATAATGTATGTATATTTTTTGATTTATTTTATTTTTATATTCTTATATATTTATTTATACATTTTTCCTATTTATTTATTTATTTATTTATTTATTTAATGACCATTTCTATCAATATTATCATCAAGATCTCTTCCATTCAATAAATTAACAGAAAAAATTGAATCATTTACATCATTGTCTATTTCAGGAATTGATTCACCAGTTATTGAACGTAAGAATTCTGCTACATCTAACCATCCTTCTTCAAAAATAACTTGAGCTGGCTATATATATATATATATATATATATACGTGAATATATATATGAATATATATATAAATGTATGAATGTATGAATGATTTTATATCAATAAAAATATATATGTAAATAATTTTTATAATATCAATAAAAATATATATGTAAATGATTTATATCAATAAACAAATTTAAAATAAAAAAAAAAATAATTTACAGTTTTTCCTTCAATGTTCGTTATAGATGGATCTGCTCCATGATCAAGTAATGTTTGTACCATTTCTACAGTTTCTGCCAAAAATAATGGGGAATCACCTTCATTATCACAAAGATTAACATTTGCTCCATGTGCTAATAAGAATTCAACTAATTCGATATGATTATAAGAAACTGCTGCTGCTAATGGTGTATACCCATTTTGATCTTGAATATCGGGTGATATTCCAGTATTTAGAACTTCCTTTAAAAAAAATTTATTTAAAAATAAGAATATTTATAGTGAACCTTTTTTAACCTTTTTTTTTTTTTTTTATACCTAATATTACCTTTACACGATCTATATCTCCATCACCTATGGATATTGATATTCATATCATATTTTGATATTCATCAAAATTAGGTTAATTATTAATTTTCTTTTTTCGTTTTCTTTTTTTTTTTTACAATAGTAATAATAAATTTTATTATTTTATTATTTTTATTATTATTATTTTATTATTTACCGGCAGATGTCCAAATATTGATATTATTATTATTGTTATCATTATTATTTATATTATCGGAAGACATTCTTTTTAATTCTAAGAATTCCCAAAAATTCTAATTTTTTTTTTTTATTTTATTTTCTCACGAATTTTATTTGTCTATTTAAAATAATTCTCACGATTAATAAAGTTAGAATCTTTTGACAAAATATATTCTTAATATGGAAAAAATTTAAATATGGGGGATATGGGGGTAAAAAAAGAAACCGTAAAAGTTTGATTGTTTATTAGAATATATTAGAATATGGATCAACAATATTAACAATATTGGATCAACAATATAGATCGACAATATCAGATTTTTTTTAGATCAGTATAAATATGCATTCAAAGAATTTCCCTTGATTATTATTTTTATTTTTTTAAAAATGTCCCTTCCTATCGCGCCCACTTTTGGTACCTTTAAAATACCTGAAATTAACAATGAATTAATGGTATTGATCTTAATTAATTTTTTTTTTTATCTAATTTTCATTATCTTTTTATAATTTTGGCTTTTTTTTTTTAGAGAAATTATCCTCCAAATAGTGAGGAACGTGCTAAACTTCAAACTGCTTTGAATGAACTTAAATCTCAATTTCCAATTGAAATTCCCCTTCTTATAAATGGAAAAGAGGTAAATAATCACATATATATATATAATCATATACATATAACATATACTCATGCCTAGTGTTAGTTAAGTCCGCGCTAAGCCAAGCCGATTCGATTTGGAAGTTTCAAGTCTTCGGTTTGATGGAAGGTTGATGAATCGATACCACGACCCCAAGTCAATACGGTCCCGCTTGACTTTGACTTCAAGTCGGACCAGGCCGGACCGTTAACAACACTACTCATACCCATAGATACTCATAGATACTCACATATACTCATATATTCATATATTCATATATATTATATTTAATAGGTTCGCAATAATAAAACATCAGATCAAAGAAATCCATCTGATCATCAGACTATTGTTGCAAAATATCATGAAGCCGAACCGTCTCATATAGAAGATGCTATCAAGGGAGCATTGGAAACTAAATCTATTTGGGAAAATTATTCAATTAAAGATAGATGTTCTATCTTTTTAAAAGCAGCAGATTTAGTTTCAGGAAAATATCGATATAAACTTATGGCTGCTACTATGCTTGGTCAAGGAAAGAATATTTGGTAAAAGAATAATCTTATTTTCATTATTTTATTTATTTATTTATTTATTTATTATTTCATTATTTTATTCATTTATTTATTTATTTATTATTTTCATTATTTTATTTTTTTATTTTTTTTTGTTTTTTTTTTTTTTGTTTTTTTTTTGTTTTTATTTAGGCAAGCAGAAATTGATGCAGCAGCAGAATTAATAGATTTTTGGAGATTTAATGCCAAATTCGCATGTGAAATTTATCAAGAACAACCCATAAAAAATTCTGCGGGAGTATGGAATCGAATAGAGTATCGCCCATTGGAGGGAATTGTTTACGCAATTTCCCCATTTAACTTTACAGCAATTGGTGGTAACCTTCCAAGTGCACCGGCATTAATGGGAAATGTGGTACTTTGGAAACCATCCCCATTCGCGGTTCTTTCAAATTGGATTATTTTACAAATTTTGAGAGAAGCCGGATTACCTGATGGAGTAATTCAATTCGTTCCTGGACCAGCCGAAGAAATTACTAATCAAATATTGAAATCACCAGATTTTGCTGCATTACATTTTACAGGATCCACTTTTGTTTTTAAAAAATTATTTAAAAAAATTGGAAATAATATAGATATTTATAAATCTTATCCAAGAATTGTGGGAGAAACGGGAGGAAAGAATTTTCATATCATTCATAAATCAGCGGATTTAAATAATGCAGTTCAACAAACCATTAGAGGAGCTTTTGAATATCAAGGTCAAAAATGTTCAGCATGTTCTCGTGCTTATATTCCGGAATCTTTATGGGAAGGCTTTTGTTCAAAGCTACGTGATGAACATTCTAGAATTAAAGTTGGTTCCGTGGAAGGTATTTTTTCATTTAATATTATTGTTTATATAATTTATATATATATATATATGTATATATATATTTTATAATTTAAAATTTTTCTTTTTTTTACATTTACCAGATTTTAAAAACTTTATGGGACCAGTCATGTAAATATATATATTTATTTATTATATATTTATTTATTATATATTTATTTACATATTATTTATTTCTATTTGTCATTTGTCATTTTATAATATAATATAATATAATATAATATAATATTTTATAACATTTATGATATTATATCTATTATAGACACGCAGCATCATTTGCCAAGATTAAGGATTACATTGATCACGCATCAAATGATTCAGAATGTGAAATTATTGCAGGTGGAAAATGTGATGATTCTGAAGGATATTTTATTCCACCCACAATTATTTTTACAAAGAATCCAAAATCTAAATTTATGGTTGAAGAAATATTTGGGTGATTTTTTATTTTATTATTTATTTATTTTTTTTTTTTTTTATATATTATTTATTTATTATTTATAATTGATTTGTTATTTATTATTTCTCAATACCATATTAATTATATTCTAGACCTGTTCTAACCATTTACAAGTGAGTATTTAAATATAATTCTATTATTATTATTATTAATTCTTAATTCTTAATTAATTTTTAATCCTTAATCCTTAATCCTTAATTATTATTATTACAGATATAAAGATGAAGATTTTGAAAAAACATTAGATTTAATAAGTGAGACATGTGATTATGCTTTGACTGGAGCTTTGTAAGTATTTATTATTATTATTATTATTATTATTATTATTATTATTATTATTATTATTATTATTATTATTATTATTATTATTATTATAATTTTATTAATTCACTATGATTATAAACATATTAATTAATTATAATTATTATTTTAAATTATTTTTAATTATAGATTTGCTTCGGATCGCGCTGCGATTGTGCTTGGAGAACATAAATTAAGAAATGCTGCGGGTAATTTCTATATTAATGATAAATCTACTGGTGCCGTTGTGGGTCAACAACCATTTGGTGGTTCACGCGGTTCTGGAACTAACGATAAGGCGGGAAGTCATACTGCGGTAAATATAAACCATTTATTAAACATTTAGATTTACTTACGTTATTAACTAAATTTTTTTTTTTATAAATTATTTAAATATTTTCAGTTATATCGTTTTGTTTCAATGCGCACTATTAAAGAAAATTTCATTAACCTTGAAGAATTTATTTATCCGTCTAATTTGAGTTAACTTTATTAAACCATCATTAATAAAATAGAGAAGAATTGAATAATAATAAATCAATATATATTATTATATATTATTAATCTTTGTCGCCAATCAAATTACTTATTATTATTATTATTATTATTATTATTATTAGTAATAGTAATTATTATTATTATATTGTTATTATTACATAAATTGAGATTACTATATTGACAAAAAGAATTAACAAACCAAATTTAAATCCCCAAAACACATAATTCGTTATTGCAAATAATAATAATAATATCAAAAATGTCAATTAATGTCAATTATAGAATTTTTATTTCCTTTCTTTTCTTTAATCATCCATAATATAAAAATTATTTATTGATATATATATATCTGGGGACATACTCAATCTATAGTGCATCAGCTGATCGTCGAACTATACCTTGTACTCGTTTCTTAAATTGGGGATATTTATCTCTCCATTCTTTCTGTGATTTTTTAAAAATATTAAAATTTGATAATAAATTGTTAATATTATTTCCATTGTTTGATATTTTAAAGAATAAATATTGCTAATTGTATTCTTACCGCTGCCTCAATGTTTGCTGGTGATTCGTCATTTGGAGATGATAACATTGAAATAACACTCAGTAAAATAGTTTCAACTGTATGAACAGGCATCCATCTTTCACCTGCATCTTCATATCCATATTTATCTTCTCCCGGTGGATGCTATAATAATAATTATAATTATAATATTGACATGTGATTAAAGAACTTGTTACACGGATCAAAAGGTAATGAATTCTTACCAAAATGGAGATGCACACTTCTCCATCAGGATACACTGCATTTATTTAAAATGTAAAAAAGGTTAATTCATTTTTTTTTTCATATTTATATATATAATAAATATAAATATATGTGAATTCGAATTTTTACATAATTTTTAAATAACTTTATTACCGTTTGGATGCCACATTTCAGAGACAAACCTTAATTTTGGAGGCAACAATGGATATTCCTATAATAATGAATATAATGAAAGAGAAAGAGGAGGAAGAGAATTTAAAGAATATAAAGAAAGGAAAAGTATTCTTTAATTTATAGAAAAAAAATAAATAAAAATTAGATAAATGTAAATACATAAAGTTTACCTTTGGAAATGTCATCCTAGCTTTAAAGAAACCACCCTCACTATAAAAAATAAACCAAAAATTTATGAATTCAAGAATTTGATAATTAATTAAATTCATAATTTTTCAATGAAATAAATTAGAAATATAATAAAACTTACTATAGAGTTTCCGATGGACCTATGATCATAATTTCCCACTTTTTGAAGGAATAGAGATCAGACAATTTCCAAAATACCAAAACAACTAAAATCCAAAAAATTTATTTGAAATTTATACATACCTTTATTATAGGGAAATATATATATATATATATATTATTAGTTCAAAGTTTGTAAAGTGTAAAGTTGGTCTTTGTAATCATTAAAAATAAAAAATAAAATAAAATAGTAATAAAAATTAATGAGATTAAACGAGATCATTATATTTCATACCTCATAAATGTTATCATTATCAACAAGACCTGCCGAAAATCCTTCTACAGGATGTTTTGATAATTCTATAAAACCCCCCAAATCAAAAAAAAAAAAAAAAAACAAAAAATCAGAAATAACGACTTTACGATTCTTTATTTTTATTATATACATATTTTTTTTTCAATCATTACCTTTAAGTTGTTTTTGAAGTAAAAGGGAAGATTGTGTATTAGACATTGTCAATTAGATAAATTTATAATCTTTTAAAAAGTTCCCAAACTAAATACTAAAAAATCGAAATTAATTATATACAGTCGAAAATTTCATGGTCCGAGTTGGCCATATTAGCTATAAATACCCATAACGTGCATATGAATTAAAAAAAAACTACCCGATCAATCAAGTGTAACAACACGTGACCGTATGTAAAAATTTTTTTATCGTTATCTGCTAAAGATATATTATTTTCTTTATGCTTTATAATATTAATCGAATAACAATATGATTACCGATATCAAAAGGTCTACAACTTTCTTACAAATTTAAAACTTCAAGTTCGTTTATGTGTGGATTAATAATGATAAAGACTTTTTTGCCAATATCATATAATTACCAATAATAATGTTTTTAGTTTCATCACTAATATTATTTACTTTTTGATTGGAATTATGTAGAATTCTTTTTCACTTATCATTCGCTGCTATAATTACAAAAATGAAAAAGTTTTTATAATACTAATTATTATTCAATGAATTATAAAACTGTAATAGCTTTGAAGGTCTCTATTGTATTCTTAATTCTTCAAATCTTTCTTTGACTTCTTTAACTATTAACTAAATTATGATTGTTTGTTAATACAAGTATTTGTTATAAATGATGATCCAATTACTGAATACTTACTGTTCACTTTATAATGTATTCATAAAATCTATCATTTCCATGAAGTCATGTAAAATATTTGTATTATCAACCTCATTGAAACAGAACTTGCCTCCACAATAATCCAAGAAATGTAAATAAATTCTTAACTGAAAATTCTGTTCACCAAAAATACAAAGTTTGGAAAATTGTCTTTTACATTTTTTTTTGTTTAAGAGTCAACTTTCATTTAACTATTAAGATTTTTACAACATACTTTGCAATCCACAGATACTCTGCCACTACTCATCCCATTTGAGTAGTCTTACTTGACCAACAGGATATTATCCCTTATAATCTCAGGTTACAGCTCCCTATTTGATCTATGACAACAGTCACATTTAGCAATAGTTTTTATTACTGAGATATCATTGTGTAATGTAAATCATGAGAGATTATAACTGTACTATATATGTCATCAAACTATTGAATTGAATTGGATATAATTAAAAATTGAAAAAATTAGAGTTAAGTGAAATTTTTATTTTTACATAGTGAATTGACACAATTATTGAGTTAGACATAATTAAAAATTAAAAAAATTGAAATTGAATCAAAAACTTTTTATTTTTGATGGCATATATAGACTATACATTATAGAGGATGCAGAATTAAGAAGTTGGTGCTACTTTTTATCCAGAAGTATTTGAGTTGTCTGTTACAATTACTATTAAAATTAAATAACACCTGTAAATTATTTATATCCCTTATTACCTTCCTTTATTAATTAATATATCAAATACTTCAAAAATTAAACTTGACTTCTGATTACTAATTTAAGTGCTAACCATCTTATGTAAATTCAACATTCCAATTTACATAACTGATTTGTGAATATTTACATATAACACTTGAAAGTATATTGATATCACTCTTAATTAAATAGTTATCTTCTTTTAAACTAAAATATTTGTTGATATTTAAACAATTCTTAAATTATAGAAAAATTATTAATTATATTGTTTTTAGTTAAAATTGATCTGTTAATCTTATAAATTAATTCTAGTATATTAACTACTAGATTAGTTAGACCAGAAATTATCTTTTATATTTAATATTATTTTTTATAATATTAATATATATTTTCTGTATATTGTTTACAATTTTTAATATACCAACAATTTTCTTATCTTTTGCATTTAGTTATAAACTTTTTATATATATTAATTAATATTTATCAGCAATATATTATTTTTATAATATTGAATACTAATCTTTTCAAATTCATAATTTATTTATAAAATGTATTATAAGATAACTTATAAATAAGAATATACAAATTGTTTTAATATAATTTTTTCAATAGTATTAAATTTAAAAAAATTCTTCAGTCTTAATAAAAATGTATTAATATTAAAAAAAAATTAAGTCAGTAATATAAATAAAACATACTTATTAATAAAGTAAAAAATATTTGTACTTACAATATTGATAAAGTTCTATACAAAATTTGTGTAATCTATAAAAACTATAATATTTAAAATATACTTAAAATATATTTAAAATATAGTCAAAATATATTTTATTAGATATTTTTAAGTATTTTAAAATATTATTATTTTATAATTAAAATATATTTAAAATATACTTAAAAAAATACTTAATTTAGGTAATGAGTAAGTATGTTTTAGGTATATACTTAAAATATACTTAATTTTAAATATGTTTTAATAATATTTTAAGTATATTTTAAGTATATACCTAAAACATACTTTTTATTATTTAAATTAAGTATTTTTTAAGTATATTTTAAATATATTTTAATTATAAAAATAATAATATTTTAAATAGTTTTTTATATACTTGAAAAATATTTAATAAAATATATTTTGAATATATTTTAAATATATTTTAAGTATATTTTAAATATTGTAGTTTTTATAGGGACTGTATTATTTTTTGTAGATCATTCATGGCGGAATTTTAGATCATGTTAATGCCAAACAAAATTAATTTTTGAACTAACAGTTCTCACTAATGAAGAATTATTTAAAAGATTGGGAGTCTATCTTATTGAAACAAAGCACACACTTTTTCTTTAATTTATTATACAATCTTTAAACAAGATAATAAATTTAAAATATTGGAAAATTTTGCAATGATATTACTGTAAAATATTCAAATATGTTGATGATTTAATTCTCTTCTAGCTTTGGTATCAACCAAAATCCAACATTGCCTTCCAAACTTGAAGAATGGAACAATGAAGATTCATGAGATTCATGGCATTAAAAAACTACTTTACAAAACTGTTTGCTTCACTCAAATTTCTAGTGAAGATATTGTATTTTTAAATTTTAATTCGATCAACATCCCGATAAACCAATCAAATCAACAATTTTACCAATTTCCTTTCTCGAATACACCATTATTACAGATGATCATGCAATTCATATGAATTTCTATTAATATTAAGAGATAGCAAAGATGGATTCGATCCTAAAAGTTTTTGAAACATATGTAATAGCAACTCTAATACAGTGATAATTTTAAAAGTTGTAGATACAGATGAAATCCTTAGAAGATTTAATCCTTTAGAATGGGATAAAACAAAGGAAGAAAATACTTGGATAAAAACAAAAGTTAGTTTATGAAAAATGGTAATATGCCAAATTCAATACTTAGTCGAGTGAAGGATGAAGAAAAGGTTATATACTGGCTTTCAAAATCAAGTCAATATTGGAAATGCGAAATTTTGTATCTAATTTTACTTTAGATGAAGTTTGTTGGAATAATTTTTTTTTTAAATATTGTAAAGTTTAGAACAAATAATGAATTTTCAACGTGATTTTATTTTATTCCAAAAACGAGCACAAAGATTTAATTTTTCCCAAAAAATATAAAATCCTTGTTTCAAGTAGAGCAAGAAAAAATATATTAATTTTAATGTTTCCATTTAAAATATATAATAAAAAAATATATAAATAATATAAAAATAATATAAAAATATGCACAAATGCAAGTCGCAGGCACGTTCGGCTTTATATGTAAATTATTTTATGTAGTTATATACATGTAAATAAATTACAAGCTATCAAAAAAGAATAATCAATACATACACAATTACACAATTATAATTGAAATTCAAAAAAAAAAAAAAGAATCAATTTTGAAGAAAGGAATGGAAAAGGCAGGCATTTTTAATTTAATATAGTTTATGTAAAATATTCTTAACTTTATATAAATATAAGTTTTTTTTTTGGACCTTCAATACCTCGATCATTGAGATTTAAATAAATAAATAAATAAATAAAATTTTAATTCCAATTGGATTTCTTGTTGAAGTTTCTCCTAAAGTATTCCTAATGACTTCTAATAATTCCTAATAATTCCAATCATACTCAATTCAATTAACTATAAGTCAATAAGTTATATTTGATGGTATTGTAAAAATTAAAAATTATAGGTGAAGTAATAGTATCTACTCCTCAAGACACTGCCTCTGCTGATTCTAGAAAAGGTACAAGCTAGTGTTTGTGAGTAATCTATTGATGTCATTGTTATTTTTTTTTTTCTTGTAAATATTGGATTCTAGGAATGGTACAGAACTTGTCATTTTTTGTATTTTTAAATTGTTAACATAGAATTCATATATGTGGTAAAGATGGAATAATAAAAACTTCTCGGAAATGGTAAGTGATATATGTGTATTATCAAATATAAACAAACCAATAAGCCTGTTTGTATATATTTTAGATAATATATGAATTTCCAATAAAAATATTATTAATATTATTACTCTGATGATAATATTTTAAAAATTCATAAATGTATACAAAAACATTACATATATATTTATATCACACCCAAATTTAAAGAAATTTCAATTTTTCTAATTCTCAAGAATTCTACTATATCTGGTATATAAAAAGATGAAAGTGATTTTTAAAAGTTTAGATAATGCTCTTAATGGGTTAGAATTCAAAATGTAAGTAGAAAATTATTTAGCGGTTTCCATGATATGATAATTGAAGGAACAAAATATCACATTATAACTGACTGTTAATTTAACAATTGAATGATAATAATAATTATAAAAATTCCAAAGTAATATGAACTTTGTTTGACCTATAAAAAATACTTTATTTAATCTTTGAAAGAAAAATCTTTAAATTCATTACCAATCAACTTATAATACAATTAATTAAACTTGTAACTTTTATTTTATCATTATTATTATTATTCTCTTTCATGTTCTCTTACTTTGATCTCATTCATATTCTCAGTAGTAGATTTTTTACATTTTTCAAAATTGTAAGGACATTTTGGTACAGTAGTTTGTTTAAATGAATTATTTTGGTCATCTTCCACTGTTTCATCCCCTTCACCTACTATTTTATCACCTTCTTTTTCTATTTCATCATTCTTATTTAAATTTTCTTTTTCTTTCAAATATTTATCTAAATCTTCCTGATTCTTTCCTTTAAGTTCCATTAATAATTTAACAGTTCCATCCTTTTTAATTAATTCTTCTTGAATAAATTTAATTTGCTTTTCAAAGATTTGACATTGTAAACGTAAAGATTCATTTTCACCGGTTAACAATCTAATTTGATCACCAACGATTTCGGATTTTCGAGAAGAAGATTTTCCCAACACTCCACTGGTTCGAAGTTCAAATCGAAGAGCGGATGACTCATCGCTAGATACTTTTAGTTGACTTCTTAATGATTTAATGCTAGATTTACTTGTTTCTAAATCTTTTTTCAATTTTTCATTTTCTTCCACCTTAATTTCTAAATCATGTTTGAGTTTTGAGAGAAATTGTGTTTTTTCATCTAATTGTTCTTGAACTTTTAGAAAAGAAGATGATGATTCATTATCTTTAATTTCATTATCATCATTAGTATTATTGTTATTATTTTTATTTTTATTACTATTATCATTATCATTGTTATTATTATTGTTATTATTATTGTTATTGTTGTTATTATTATCATTATTATCATTATTTTGACCTTTAGATGGTTGTTGTTGTAGTTGTTGCTGAAGTTGTTCTTGTTGAAGTCGTTGTTGAATTTGTTGTTGATAATCTCTTTGTTGTTGCTGTTGTTTTCCTTGAATGTCTAATAATTGTGTTCGAGTACTAGAAAGTTCGGAACTAAGTTTATTTATCGATACACAATATTTTTCATTTTCTTGTCGAAGTTGGGTAATAATTTCTTCTTGTTTTCTTGATTTTTCATTTTCTTGTTGAAGTTGGATAATAATTTCTTCACGTTTCCTTGATTTTTCTAATAATTCATTATATTTTTTCTTCCATTCTTCAATAGTTTCTTTAATTTCATTCTAAAATTTTATTATAAAAAAATAATTATATACATTTATCATTCCATTTTCCCAGAAGATAATATAAAAAAGAAAAAGAAAGATAGATAAAAGATATATAAACCTCTTCAAGAGAAATAATTCTTCTTCTAAGTAAATTTGTCGATGGTTTTTTTCTCTCAACCACAATATTATTTTTGAATCCAATTTCATTATTTGAATTATTATTGATTTTTGATTTTGGTGAAGTTTCTTCTTCAACTATTTGCATTAATTCCTGAATAAAATATCAATATAAATAGAATTAAAATATAAATATAAATATAAATATATACATAAAATAAAGAATTAAAATATACCTTTCTTCGTTTAGGAGTTCCAAAATCTTCATAACCATCATAAGCCCTTTTTTCAGAAATCCGAATGATGTTACAAGAGGAAGAAGAAGAAGAAGCAGAAGGAAAAGAAAGATGATCAACACCATCTTGACATAAAACTTTTTCCACAGAATGTTCCATATCAAAAGTTAATTCTTCTATTAAACCACCTTTCGCCCAATTAATAATTTTATCACAAACACCATTTAAATCAAATTTAGATACCTCACAACCAGGAACAATAAATTGATTTTTTTTAGATGAACCAAAAGTTATTATTTTCTTAATTTCTGAAAATGACATTTCTGAAAATGTTTGTTTTCTACTATTATTATTAATATTATTAATACTATTATTATTATTGTTATTGTTGTTATTGCAATTATTATCATCATGAATAATCATATGATAAACAAGAGCATGTTCAATAGTGTCCTTTGATACAAGTCTAATTATTGGAATGTTTATGTTAGATCTTGATTTCCATAAATGTATTTGAGGTATAAAACTTGCATCAAATGCAATGACAAGATCAAGAATTGGCTTTTTATAAAATAAAGAAGAAAATAAAGAAGAAAATAAAGGAAATAATTAAGTTAGTAATCTAATCATCATCATAATTACAATTATAATTAAAAATATATGATTAAAAATATAATTACAAATATAATTACAAATATAAATGCTATAATTGTGATTATTAATACTTACTAAATCTTCATTCTCATTTGATATACCAGTTGAAAATAATACTAAAGTCATTCGTTCACAATTTTTATCATCATCAATTAAAATCTTGCCATAATTTATTGATTTTGATTCATGAATTACCGTATAATTATGACCATTTGAATCTAAAAAATCTTTAAAAATTTCCTAACAAAATAATGTTTAAATTTAGATTAGATCAGAGATAAAAATAAAAATCCGAGAAATAAATAAAGAAATTTTTTTCTACTTACCATCATTTTCCCTTGAGGAAGTGCAATTCCTATCTTTAAATTTGTATGTGATAAACCCTTTAATAATCGCCTCAATACCACAAGTTTTCCTGTTTGAGTGATATCAAATATCCAATTTTTAGCTTTATTATTATTTTTATTATTAATGTTGTTATTGTTGTTGTTGTTATTATTATAATAATTATTATTATTAATATTAATATTATTCTTATCAATAACAGAAAGAGGAGAAGAAGACGAAAAAGGGAGAGTTAATAAGGATAAATGATTCACGACCATTAGTAATTGATCTGTTGCTAAAAGGATAGGAGAATTTTGAGGTAATGGTGATAATTCATTAGCTTCGGCCAAAGCATTATGTAATTTAGGATTACTAGAAATTTTACGATATGTCTTTTGTTGCAATGATGATAATGGTGTAGGAATCATAATTGTTCGAGATCGTAAAGAATATCTATGTTGTTGTTGTTGTTGTTGTTGTTGACACTCTCTTTGTTGTTGTTGATAATCTTTTTGCTGTTGAAGATAATCCCATTGTTGTAGTTGTTGATAATCTTTTTGCTGTTGTTGTTGTTGATTATCTCTTTTCTGCTGTTGATAATCTCTTTGTTGTAGTTGTAACTTTCTTGAAGAAGGAAAAGAATCTTCCATCATCGGTGATGTCTGCTGTTGTTGTTGTATATTTGTCTTATTTTTTGAAGAAGAAGAGGATAATGATAATGGTAATGGAACACTAGTTGTGATAATAGAATTATCATCATGTGTTAAAGATTTGATATTTTTAGTAGATGATGATGAAATATTATGTTTAGAATAAGAAGTGCTCTTTGGTAGATGATGATGAAGATTATGATTATGGTTATTTTCGATAACCATAGGAAGATTTAAATTAGAAGTAGTAGTTGAAATAGATGAAATATTTGATGAAGAAATAGTTGAAATATTTAAAGAATTATTTGAAATAGGTAAAATATTTGAAGAAACAGATGGTAAATTATGAATTTCATCTAAAGGTTCAATTACTATAGGAACATTTGTTGCATTACTATTACTATTTCCGACAATTGTTGGAGAATAATGATTATTATGACCAACTTTATTACTATTATTATTGTTGCCTTTATTATTCATATTATTATTCATAAATCCTGAAGTTGATGATCTAACATTATTATTGTGATTGTTATTCTTTTTGGATTCGCTCTTTGGTAATGAAGAAGAAGAAGGTTTTGGTGAAGTTGATAAAGAATCATTAGGTGTTCTTATTTTCCTTTTAGCTGATCTTTTTTGTTGTTCCCATGAAGCAATAAGTGGTGATGTGCAATAACTTGCTGGCTCCTATTTAATAATAACAAATTTTTATCATAATTAAAAATAAGTTAAATGAATTGAATTAAATAATTTTTTATAAAAATTTTATTATATTAAATTATTTAAATAATGAATAAATTATAATTAAATAAATTAAAAAAATTAAATATCTAGCTTCTAGAAAAATTATCCATGAAATTATTCTAGAAAAATTATTCCATGAAATTATTCTAGAAAATTAATAAATTTAATGATAATAAATTAATTTAAAATAAATTTAAAATAAATTTAATAAATACCCAAGTTGGACTCCAAGGTTTTCCATTTTCATCTATTCCTTTCCATTTTATGTAATAATACCAATCTTCTCCAATTAACTTTTCATCTATTATTCGGTCTGCCTCATAATAAACTTTCCCACTTGAAGTTTGCGGCATTTTATTTTTATTTTTGTTTTATTTTTATAAGGAATTTTTTGAATTTTACTTTTTTATTTTTTACTTTTTTTCTTTTTCAATCAATATCAATATAAATATCAATATCAATAATGTCAATGTTATAATGATAATAACTAATAAAAATAAGATAAAATTTTTATATTATTTTTCTTTCAGTTTAAATATATGTATATTTATTGATACACACGTATATATCTATGTTTTTTTTAAAAAAAAAGAGAACAAAAATAATAATAATAAATAAAAATAAAAATAACAAAATGTTACCTTTACTGGTGGGTGAAGGAAAAAAATTGTGTGTACCCCAATATTATTTAAGATACATTTGTATTATGTATCAAGCGTTAATGTGTGTATGTTTATCATGTTTATCAAAATATATATAACAGGGGACGCTATATTGTATTTATAATTCCAGGGGACCAAAATTGGTAATTTTTCATGATAACAAATTTATACAAAATTTTTTATTTTTTTTTTATTTTTTCGAGTTAATAATTGAAAATGTTATTAAAGTTATAAGAAATAGACTTGATTTATTTATTTATTTTTTTTTTTTTTTACTTTAATAACAGAAAAATCTTCGCAATATTTTTTAAAAAAATAGCAATAAAATAAAATAAAAAAATAATATACATCACATACATAGTTTGAATAAATCTTTGTCAGAGAATGTAATTAATATATTTTTTAACAAAAAATATATATATTCAACGAAGACATTTTACCTGTGAAGATTTTTCTAGAAAAGGAATATAAAAGTCTACTCCAAAACGGAAAATTGTTGTTTTTGAAACGTGTCACGAATAAAAAAATTATTAATGCGTAATAAAGAATTTTTAAAAGCCCAAATTTATTGTTTAACAAATCACACAAATATCACGAATTCAATTTTATTAATGTAAAACTCCAAGGAGAGAAAATGCATTTTTCCTTATTGTTTAATGTTATTATTTATTATTTATTATTGTCAAACCAGTCGATCATTTATTATAATCACATCATTTTAATTATATTGATGAAACTATTTTGGAAGTGAAAAAACTTTATACATAAATGTGATCACGAGAATAAAGAAACAATGCATAACTTTATTACATCATACATACATTTTAAATATATATTGTTATATTATTTAATATTGTCCACATAAAAAAGAAGAAAAAGATCAAAAAAATACTTATTATTTATACACATATTTTATTTATTATTACATTTTTATATATTTTTATATGATTTTATATGATTTTATATGTTGATATCCGATATATGTAAATATCTGATATATGCAAAAAAAAAAAAATAATGAATGAATGGAGAATGAGTAATACCAATAATATGTATTATGTATTAAATTCTATAAATAAATCCTAATCAATAGAATACAGATTTATTTTTAACTTCCCCCACTTTATTATTATTATTATTTTCCTATTTTTTCATTTTTCCATTCTTTTCCTTTTCCCGATTCTCTAACTCCCTATACCACCCTCAAAATAAACAAATGAAAATGGAACCAATAAAAAAAAAATGAATCAAATGAATTAAATGAATTATTAAAAAATGAAGAAGGGTAAAAATAATATGTATGAACATTAAACATGCAAATACAATAATAAAATTATAATATGGTCTGTTTGGCTGTACATTTTAAAGAAATTATGATACGTCACTGACAGTTGTTAATGGGAATCCTAAAGATTTAGGTTCGGAAGGTCGATATGGGTTAGGATTATTTTTTGATTCATAACCTATTTTTATTTTTTTTTTTTTTAAAAAAAAAAAAAAAGAATTAAAATATTATTAATAAGAAGAAGAAGAATAATAATAATAAAAAGCAATAATATAGTAATAAAGTAATAATAAAAGTTACCTAAAGTTTCCATAACCTTTCTCAATTTTGGTCCAATTGGTCCGTATTTAGAATCTCCAAAATCTTTTATAATTTGTTCCATAGTTTCCCCAAAACGAAAACTTGCTTTCATTAAAAAGTCACTAGAATTTTGATATGTGGATTGATCTACATGAACTATACTAACTCCTTGAGAAAAAGGATCATAACTAGTTTCTAAAATTAATGCATCCTCAGCATAGATTTGAAATCCGTAATCTTTAGGTTTCGTTGTTATGTTTAACATTTTTTTACCGTAATAATTAAATTGGGTTGAATTTTTAAATTCTATTATGAATTCAGTGGTATTATTAAATTTGGAACCTGGTCCACCAGAAAAATTATTAAATTCTTTGGTAACCAATGAGGTAGGTTTATAATCTTTACAATCGGGGTTTAAAAGTACCAAATATTTATCAAAACAATATTCGATAAATCCATTAAAGATTAAAGTTTGGTTTGAACCTTCTGAGAATATTGGGAAAGGTATAACTCCTTCAGTTCCCACCCAAGTACCCCAATTACTAATTGATGATGAAATAAAATTTGTTTAACGAAAAACGAAATTCATGATAAAAATGATAAATATGAAGAAACATTTCAATTACCTTCTAAAACCTAAACCATGCATTAATTCATGTAAAACTACAGGAAGCAATTCCAATTCAGTTTTTTTAATTGGATCTTTACCTCCGAAGTACCATTTTACATCAGTATTAAAATTCGCTGTTATATCTGATGGTAAAAATTCTGGATGAGATTCTAAATTAAATTGTTTCACGAGTGCTTGAGGATAAAATCTATTTAAATCATCATCGTCACCCATTAGAATACTTCTTTTCGGGGAAGCCGCACCTAAAAAAAAAGGTAAAAAAACGAAAAGATAGGTTTAATAAATTTAATTTTTTTTTATATCGTTACAATAGTAAATAAAAAATGAGTAAAATATACCAATATGAACAGTATTATTAGGACAATCTTTCAATTCTTCGCAAAAACTGAAGAAACTAACATTAACTAATACAGGTGTGTTAAAGTAAAAAGCATCCGAGATAATCTGTCCAGCAGCTTCAAAAGTACTTTTAACTTTTTCACATTCATCCGAGACATTGCTTGTACATCGGAAACCAGAAATTTCAAACATATTTTTGTCGTTTTTTCTTTTAGAAATTGATCTTTTTGCTTCCTTTACATATCTACATGGTGTGATAACTCTTTTCTCAAAATCGATAGAATCAACTGCGTCTAAACAAAATTCCGCGGATATTATATTAAAGAATTGTAAGATAAGAATGAGCGTAGTGAAAAGTTGAATCGATTTGATTAACTTCATGATTAAAGTGTAGTGTTGTGTTGTGTTGTTGAAGAAAAAGATCAAATATCTAAAAAAAGAAAAAAACAAAAATTCCAAATAAAAAATATCTAAATTATATAAGGAAATGACAATGAGAAAAAATGAATGATGAAAAACAACAATTCCCCTCGATATTTATAAATAATTTTTTTTGTTAGATAAATATATTATTATATTTGTATTATAAATAACAAATGATTGGGTATCCTCCCTTAACAAGGATTAGTGACATCAAAGGAGGTTAACAAAGAAACAAAACAAAAAATACAAAAAATATATATTAGAAATGAAGTATTATATTATTATTATCTTCTTCAAAATGTTTTTGAATGCTTTCAAAATAATGTTTTTAACTTTCGGGGGGAACTTATTTATATATTATAAAATTTTTTTTTAATATAAATTTAATCATGTATTTTTATATTTATATATAATACATAATAATAATATACAATACAGTATTTATATGGTTGATCATGTAGTTCATTAATTTTATTTATTTATAGTTAGTTATTAAATATTATTTTAATTTTGTGTCAAATTAATTATTTACAAAAAAAAGATATTTTGGGAAATTTAAAACGATTGATGATCTACCTACGTGCAATGCTTCTAAAAAGTATACATTTCTCGTTTCATTCATAATCGTTGGTGTGTAGTGGTGGTTGGGAATGGGTTGAGTGATCATCTTCTTCTTTTGAATGTATTTTGTTTTTTTCCTTGAAAAAAAAAAGTTTTTAGAATTTCGATCATAATTATACAACACGCATAGTACGATATATATTGTAGCTCTTCGCTTTTTATGGAAAAAATGGTACTTGGATATCGAGATTTATAAAAAACTGTGGGTAGATTTTCCATTCTGGCCTGACACCTTTTTTTTGTTTATATTCCTTGTTTAATAATGTACTGAATTTATTGTTTGTTATTTGATAAAGAAATATTTATTTTTTTTTTAATATTCTTAATTTATCTTATCTACCTGAAGTAGAGAAGAAATTCTAACAATATTTGATTATTGAATAACTAAAAGAGACATGAAACCATTTTGCATTGAATGAAACTCAATACTAAAAATATATTTGAAAAATAAGAATGAAATCATTTTGACATCGATTATTGAATAAATATGGTATTAGCTTTATTGGAAATCTTTCTAATAATCACCCCATGATAATGCACATGAATAAGCAATTATGTAATACGTATTCAACTCATACAAATTAATTGATGCCACCTAAAACTGGCGTAGTTTTTTTTTTTAGGGATGTTTCAATATAACAATTTATAATATTTTTTATTAAATTTTTTTTTTGTTCTAACAAAAATCGATATTTTTTATGTTCGACTGCCAAAGAACTAAAATTTTTTGTTCTAACAAAAATCAATGAAAGATTTTCCATCGCTATTGAAGTGCCATAGTGCCATTGAAATGCGCTCGTTTACTAAAAAAACCGGCACAATAAAATTTTTTTTTTTTGATGCAAGAAATGTAATAGCGAAAATAATAAATAATATTATAATAAAATATAATAAAAATAATAAATATAGTAAATATAATAAGTGTTGCCAAAATTTACTAATAGAGTAATGTTACTAAATTTACACACAGACCCCTGAATTTTTCAATCATAGCTTGGTGGCCACCCAGACGTCCAATAGAACTGGTTTAAATTGTTCCTCCTTTCACGCATGTCTAAAATTTTTACATACAGTATATTTCTCTCTGTCCAAAGTCTTGGCATTCAGTATTTATAACATGTCTAGATAAATAATTTTTCCATTGAAGCGTCATCTGATAGGTTATAATTACCTTTTCTTAATCAAGATCAATCTCCTATATACTGTATATCTATTGGTTATATTTCTTCTGTAATAAAAATCGAGAACTTTTGAAAGGTAAAAATACTTATTTTATAAACAAATGGAAATTCTTTATTATAATAAATTGTAAAAATGTTATAATTTACTCCCTAGCAATCCTATCACATTATTACAATGGCTGTTCATTTTCCTTTTCCTTTTTGTTTCCATTTTTTCCCCGTAAAAGGAATTCATGAATTTTGATCAATGCTGTTAGAACTAAATGTCTTCCAGCTATATATAGCTACACATGTTGTCCAAATTATTAAAAATAAAGTAAATTAATTTGTGTTTTGGGGCTATACACAGGTCAAATACAAAAGATATGCCGTACCAAAAAGGAATTCTGATTATAATATAGGATGCAATAGGACGGTCGATTGTTACTGATTTTTAGCTGATCTATAGTATAGGAATTACCATTTGGTACAGTGATTCTTTTGTATTTGACTAGTGATAGTAATTTGATAGTAATTTGGATTTGGGATCTAGAATTCAAAAAAAGAAATTTCATCTACTGAATGCTTCTGATAGTCAAAAGAATTAGAATGGAAAATGTTATAACAACTGATTTTAAGGAAGCACGAATATTTGTCAAAAATACTTGCATGCAGATCTGAAAAATTTACATCTATCTCAAATTACAGATCAGATTATACTTGCTATTCATGTTATTTTCTCATACGTTACATTTTACAAAGCTGAGGTTATGAATAGAATTTAAGAGAGATTCTCATGAAAACAGTTAATTATGATTTTAAGATGGCCTTAGAAAATAATGGTCTAATTTTGGCAGGAGATATACATGTTATTCAAATTCAAATGCCTATTTATGATAAAACTGGGTTATTCTATACAAGTTGTCCAACTCCAAAAATAATTTGGAATTTGAATAGTAGAATAGGTTCAAATTATTTGGGTTTTAAAAGTAAAAAAGTCTAAAGCTCAAAATATTTTTGGCAGTGCAAATTATTTTTAGCAGCCCAAATTGGCATCTCAAATTATTTTTGACATCCCAAATTAAAATAGTATCCTTAATTATTTTTACAAGCCCTTAATATTGCAGATTTTTTAAATAGAATTGTGATATAAACCTATAATTCCATAATTAATTATGTAATTGTGTTTCCATTTTTAGAATTTCCATATTTCTGGCTACAAAATAATACTTTATTTATTCCAATTGAACACTTCTATGCCAAGTTATTAATCAAACTATTTTTTTTATTCATTATAATTTTTCATGTTATATTGAGTGATTTCACAAACCTGTAATCCAATTTTTGCAATATATAGCTCATTATATCACTAGCCAAATACAAAAGAATCACTGTACCAAATGGTAAATCCTATATTATAGATCAGCTAAAAATCGGAATCACTTACTTGTTAACAATAGTGAGTTATCTCTAAGTATGACCAATGACAGATGTTTCGGTATTGTATTTCACAAAGGTATGGTTAAAATTAAAACCCCTTAAGATAATTATACCAATCTCAAGGTATTGAGATTATCTTGTAAATTGTGCTGAACTAATTCTCCAGTAGTTTCTTTTCCTTTTTTGCATCAACCATTTCTTTGGTAAGGAACCAATACACTTACCTGGTCTACTAAATTCAAATATTTTGAAAACATTACATATTAAATGATCTAAAATTTTTTATTGCATATACAAAACTTAACTGATAAACATTTTTATAAATATAAATTTGCTTTTTTTTTTAGATTTTTTTAGATTTTGCCATGAGTTATCAAACATATTTATTCATATGTACATTCCCAATACTCTATTATTACTTATTTTTGTGTATGGTGGTAAATGAAAAATCAATGTATTTATGAATGGGAAAATGATTTGAAAATGATATATTAATATTCTAATATAAAATTATAGATTTATTGAATTTTTTTCAAATATAAAAAAAAATGCCACACTTAAATAAAAGCTTTTTTATGATAAAATTCCAACGTGACATTTTATTAAAATATAACATTGAGAATATTAATAATATTTATCATTAAAATTTTTACTTTTATGATTAAGGACAATTTTCATCATTCTTGATTTCTTGATTTCTATTTTTTTAAGTCAATTCAAAGTTAAAAATTGGGGGGAAAAATAATACTAATAAGAAAAATTAAGTAATGCATAATTTTTTGTAATTTTTAAATAAATTATTTGCTATAATGCAAATAAATATACAAAATAATAATTATATTTACACATAAATATTTACACATAAAGAAATACTTAACCAAGCTTAAAACCAACTTTATTCATCACTTTTTTAGCAATTTCTTTATAACATTCAGAATTAAAACTATCAGGTTTAGTTACAACTATCGGTTTGCCTACATCAGACAATTCACATATATTTGCATCTAATGGAATGTCACCTAAATAATCTATACCCATTTCTTGAGAAGTTTTTATTACTCCATCTTTACCAAATATATGAGTTTTATGTTGACAATTTGGACATACAAAAAGTGACATGTTTTGTACCATTCCTAGAATCTAATATTTATAAGAAAAAATTAATGCTGATAGAAATATTTGAAATAGCTAGAATAAAAAAAAAAAAAAAGATTTTTTTTTACTCACAGGAACATCAACTTTTTTAAACATATTTGTACCTTTTCTCGCATCAATAAGTGCAATATCTTGAGGAGTAGATACTATTACTACACCTATAATAATAATTTTATTAATTATCTATAGATTAAGAAGATTAAAATTTAATTAGATTCCAATTTTATAATACCATCCAATATAACTTGTTGACTTATAGTTAATTGAGTATCACCAGTACCAGGAGGCATATCTATAACTAGAAAATCAATTGCATCCCAATAAACTTGATGTAATAATTGCTGAAGGGCTTTCATTACCTATTCATAAGAAAATATATTTAAATACATAGGAATTGTTAAAAATGATGAAAATGATTAGGAATAAATGGAAGTGATTAGAAATGAAAAAGAAAAAAACAGATAAATAGGAATAAATAGAAATTATTAAAAATTATTAAAAATTATTAGAAGTGATTAGGAATACTTTCCATAAGCCCTCTCCATACTATAGGGGAATCTTCTTCAACAAGAAATCCCATCGACATAGTTTTTATTCCAAAATTTATCAAGGGAATTAAAAAATTATCTATTAAAGAAAAAAATTTATTTATTTACAGGATTAAAAGGTCAGTAAATTTTTAAAAAATTAAATTTTAAAAAAAATATATTAATTTACCTCCTTCATGTATTTTTGGTTCACCTTTTAAATTCATTAATCGAGGTATTGAAGGTCCAAAAATATCAGCATCTAAAATACCCACACTTTGTCTAAATGATGCTATTGCTAATGCGAGATTTACTTTTGATGCATTATTGAATCGAATAATTGGATTGATTAAATTAAATTAATTAAATTAGATCAAATTAAAATATTTAAATTTTTAATTTTAAATAAATGATCAATACCTGCTAAAGTGGATTTTCCAACTCCCCCTTTTCCAGAAGCGACTGCAATCACATGTTTTACTCCACTAATTTTTCGTTTTGTAGGTAATCCGCGTCGCATTCTTTCTTCAAAATCTATCCTTCTCGAAGTTGATGAATCTTTTTTCTGTATTTTGTCATCCGAATCTTTAAATATTTTTATTTTTTTTGAAATTTCCTATATATTGGATAATTGTGTATATTTATTTATTTATTTATACACATTTTATATTTTTCATTAGCAAAGAGTAGAAATAGAATTTACTAACCAAAGTTTCATTACGTACGAAACTGCTTTTACTAAAATTTCTTTTTTTCATGTGTTTTAAATAAGAAACAGTAAAATTAAAAATATTTTTACTTGCTCTGCTTGAAAATAGAAAACGTAAAGGAAGATTCATATTTTCAGATTTCAGATTATAAAATTTTTGTACTCGTGTGGATAATCATGATTTGGCTCCATTCAAATATTTATGTGATATTTGATGATCATATGTGATATGATTGGCTGATCGGCAAAATATAATAAATGATAATAATGATTATTACAACGATCATTGATCGCGTCATGATGGAAGGTAGAAACGTACTCAAATGCTTACTTTGTCACCAGATTTTTCCTTCCAGAAATAAACTATTAACGCATGAAAGAAACAAACACCACAACAATAAAATTATACCCATATAACTTCTCTTTTTTTACCATCTTTTGAACTTGTTTATCAATACCAAGATGCATTTATAATCCTTATTAAAAAAAAACTTGGTTTTAGTAGACATTCTATAGGTTCTAAAAAACTTTCTATCAGTGCTTTCTCTGAAACTATCTTTGTATATTTATTTGAAAATGAACTAACTTTTCGTTATAGCTCAGCTCAACAAAAATATTTTTGTCATTTCCAAGGAAAGACTAGAGAAGAAAGACTTAAACAAATACTTAATTATGAATTTTAGAGTTCTAAGCAAGATCTCAACACAAAAACCACTGGATATGTTTTATTTGTAAATAATGAGGATACATATACAGTTAAATTTAATTGGTAAGTATTATGCAATAATTATAATTATTAAAAAGAATGGAATTTAATTTTAATTTCTTTTAATAGGTCATTATTAATTAAATGAAAATGAACAAAATTTTCAATGTGATACAGTAACGTGTACATTTTTCACTGATTCTGGAGAATTTATAGAATTTAATAATGATTATTTATTATATTAATTATTTAAATAATTATATTTATCAATTTATATAGGTTTAATAAAAATATCCCTCTCAAATTAAATGAATTATTTAATCAAAATTATAGATTTATATTACCTCAAACACCACTTCAACAATTATATATTAATTATAAACATCAGGAATTAAATAAAAACATTCTACAACACTATATGAGCACCATTCATATAACATTTTTAGAACAGTACTAAATACAAGAATGCAATGTTCTAGTGCATTATTTGAACATTTTGTACTTATAGCATACTAAATACAGAACACAATGTTCTAGTGTGGTATTTAAACATTTCATACTTATAGCATACTAGAACACAATGTTTTAGTGCATTATTTGAACATTCTATATTCACAGGTCAAAAAACCAAATTTCAGGTCTGAATTAGATACCTATTGGAAACCTGATAACTGTGTTGGTTTTTCTGAATATCAGACACCTTTCAGGAAGTGTTATCAAGAGACACCTTGGGACAATGTTAGGACAAAAATTTTTTTTTTAAATGTAAATAGTATAAAATTTTATTATTAAAACCTACTTTGAACTATTAATTAAAGATGTTTAGAATCCATTTATATATTTATTTAAAGTTTTAATATCTATTTATAGGCTAGTTAAGGATAGGGACAGCTAAAAAAAGCTGTGAACATGCAAAATGTACAATACTGCCCCAATAGGTAAGTAATATAAAATTTTAAATCAACTATTATCGTAGCTACATATAGAACTTTTTAATTTTATAATTAAATCGTCAGTATGTTCTATGTAAACTTGTAAACAATAAAAATTTACATTGACTGTAGAAATATTATTCCTATATCATTAAAATTGAGAGAATTATTGACATTTTAATTCGTACAGCCGTTCAAAGTTTGATCAACATTTTCTTCTTATCTGGACAATTAACAAAGTCCAATTCTACTGTTTTCTACTTGATTTAGATTGAAAAAATTCAAAGTGAACTTTGATATTTCTAAATGCAATTTTTAATTTGTTTTAAGAATTCTTTTTTTTTAAATAATAATTATTTAATTGAAAAATATTAATAAAAAAAATAATAATTTATAATAAATGGAATAATTATCAATATTGATTATCAGGTTTTAAAACATTTTCTTTTCTATTTACAAACAAAATGTAAACATTACATAATTTAATTTACATCCAACATTATGCCCATCACACTCTATTTTAAGAAGAATAATATCTCCTTTCTTTAAAATAGGTGAAAAAGTATTTTTTCAAATTGGAATCAATGTTCAAGAAGAGTTTTAATTGATCTGTAAGTACCACTTCCAATTTCAGTTTCTTCAACTATACTTCTTCATCAGATTGTTTTGATATATCTAAGTTAACAGTATTAAGTTGATTGCTATTAATATTAAATGTTCCTATTCTAATCTTCTTATTAATATTATTTGTAATATAATTTCTATGCTCTTCAATTTAATATTCACAAATAAAACAAGATTAAACTGCAGCCAAATATCAATATCCATCCCTTATCAATAAAGATTCATCACATGCACATACAATAGCATCCAATTTCTCAGGCTCAAATTTTTGTAATAAATCAAATTGACAATTCACCATTAAAATCCAATTCAATGTTACGAATAGGAATAGCTGGTTGTCCAGTTTCTATAATCATTTTGTGCTTTATAATTAAAGATAAAAGATCTTGTTCTGAATCTTTACCAAAAGTTACAAAATGTTTATTTTGTCCTGATTTTGATTGTATTATAGATAAGGGATATTTTCTAGAAGATGCATTGGAAATTTCTGATTTATATTGATGCAATTGTCCAATATCTAATCCAAAAACACGAGGATCTGATAATCATGTTTCAGTTTGATTTATTTTCTAAATAACAAATAATATATTTTAATTATTATTATATATAATATAAATAAAATTTTTAACTTATACAGTAAATACTTTTAAATATAAAAGAACCACTCCTGTTGTAGATTTTTCACTATAAACACTTCATTCAACATTATTTTCTTTCCAAGAAATAGTATATTTTATTTTTTTATTTGAAATATATTTAATTTCACAATGTAATTTTTTATTTGTTACTTTAGTTTCAACAACATAATTATTGGGTATCCAATATTGATTTCCCTCTTTGGGATTTTTTTGAGTTGTGACAACATTTACAGGATAATTTCCCAAAGATATTATTCATAATTTTCATTTGCTAAGAGATCATCTCGCGAATAATTAATGTTTAGTGTTTATTGTGAATAGAAAAAATCATAAATTATAATAATCTTTTAGAAGTGAAACTTAAAAATAGAATTATTTTTTTGTAAGATTTTATTTTAAAAAATGTAATCACAATATTTAAACTTAATTAAATTGATTTTTAACAACCTGAAAACTTCATCGCATCGAAAATGGAGCACTTGTTGTTCTAATATAATACTTCTTTCATAATATTTATAACACCAACTCTTTTTATTTTGAATGAAATTAGATACACTTGATTGCATTCGATTTCTAAAATATATGAAAAATGGGCTTGATCTTCAGGGCCAATAATTAAATCTTGTATGTCACCATTTTTCAATGAAAGGTAAACTATCTTTTGTTTCCATCCAAGTTTTATTACTTTTGCTTTATCCCATTCTAAAGAATTAACTCCTTCAAAGATTTAAAATTCTCACCGTATTAGCATGGCCATGACATATGTCCCAAAAAAATTTAGGATCAAATCCTTTGAAATATTAGTTGAAATTCATCAGGGATAGGGATATTGTAGGGAATTAACCTTGAAGAAAATTTTTCTTGTGCTCTAGATCGTAATTCTGGAATAGAAATTGATCTTGGTGGTAGAATTGAGAATTGAACTTGTTCATCAATAATAAAATCATCTTAAAGTTTCTTATAAAATATCTTTACAAAGCTGTTTACCTCACATTCGTTATCTAGTAAAGTAGTTTTTAATATTGTGAAATCTTCATTATTCATTCTTCAAGTTTGGAAGGTAATTTGGATTCAGATTAATTCCCGCCTTTGAATAATTTTATCCCAGATCTTAATTTCTCCATTTTAAAATTACTCTTTTTAATAATCGATACCGAAGCTGAAGAGATACCGAAGCTGAAGAGAATTAAAATCATCAGCATTAAAAATCATATTTGGAAAACTTAAGAAAAGCGTGTGCGTAATCAATAAGCTTTGGCTTCAGTGGATGAATTTCCAATTGCTTAAACAATTCTTTAATTCAAATTCACTTTCTAGAATCATTAGCTCAAAAAATGAATTGACTTTGGCATTCACAAAGATCTACGATTCCGTCATAAAGTAAAATATATTTAATAATTAATATTAATATAAACTATTGCAACTTTTTAATATATTTGAATAAATTAACAATATAAATAATTTATCACATACCTGCCTAAAAATAATATCCGGTTTAGAAATTGTTTTCCTTATTGAAACAGGATGAACGATATTGCAATATTGCAGAGTGAGCCGTGAAAGTTTTCTACACTTATCTTTCAGTTCATCAGTTCATCCAGAATGATATTTTAGATTATGTGATCTATTATTAAAAGCATACGGTGTTAAATAGGAAAATGATAATAAAACAAGGTTAAAAATCTTATTTGAGAAAAATGTGAGAACTTAATTTTACTACTGCAGGAATATTGGTTTTATCGGATTTGCCAAAGGAAAAGATAAATTGAATGTTATAAATTATAATAAATTTATTTACTGTATTAAATAAAATTATCATGATTATATATTATATTTTGCAATTTATATCTAACATAATCTTCAAGAAAAATTTTTAATAATTTTTCAAAGAAAATAATTACCATTATTCCTCATGTAGTTTGCCATCTATAATTAATCCTTCTTGATATTTTCATATCGCTTCTCTCTCTCTCATGATGTCATCATTCTCAGTTACAAATGATCTACAAATCTCAAAAAATCTGCTAATATTTCGATATAAAATTTTCAAAAAAAAGAGGGTTGCTTTCAGCGTTTAAAGCATCATCTGATAGATCATAATTACCTATAATATTTAGAAAGTTTGATAAAAATCTTTAGCTGATCTTAAATTTTTATCTTGTTTTATTTTTTAAAAATATATTCTTTAAAATTTAAAGTTGTTATTTTGCTTTAAATGTAAAACATTCTGAATTTTTGTGGTAAATTTTTTTTTAAGATGATTTTGGCAAATTAATTAAAAAAAATTACAATAAATCAAAACTAACTAATTATATGTATATGTATAAAAGTCGGAAAGGTGAAAAGATATAAATTTTGGTATAATTTATTACAATTGTTATTAATGTTATTTTATAATTGCATTAAACTTACTTAATTGTATTCGAAGTGTATTGCACATTACAAACATATATAATTTCTTACAATAATGTTTCAGAATATGAATTCTTTTGGTATTCTAAACGAATAAATGTCATAAGCTAAGTTCCAATTTTATATATAGCACATATTATAAAGTAAGATTTATTAAATAAAAAATAATTTACAATTTTTATTTTTTATCAACCCTGAATATTTCATAATATTCAATAAAAAATCAGTATTTGATGTTCTAATAATACTTCTTCATAACTTTTAGTTTACTAAAATTACACAAAGAATACCAAATTTCTCTATCTTCAGTAAAATTAGAGACTTCTTTTCGCATTACAAGTTCACAATTTATGTCATGATTAACTTGACTGTCAGGACCAGCATACATAATGGCATATTCTTCATTCTTCACTCAACCAAGAATTGAATTTTGTCAATTACCATTTTTCAATGAAAAAATAGAATTCTACCAAGTATTTTCTTCTTTTGTTTTATCTCATTCTAAGGAATTAAATCCTCTAATAATTTCATTTGTATTTGCAATTTTTAAAATTGTTACTGTATTCGAATAGCCATGACACATGTTCCAAAAAATTTTAGGATCAAATCCATCTCTGCTACCTATTAACCGAAATTCATATGGGATATTGTTTGAAGGATATGTTTTGTGTTTGTGATCAATCCATGAAGAGATTTTAGTTACATGTTCATTTGTAATGATAGTGGAAAATTTTTCTCGAAAGGTAATTTTGGAGCAGAATTAATCTTGGATTGAACTGGTGTATTAGATGTTGAAGCAAATCATCCGAAAGTTTCTTATTGAAATTTTCCATATAAGGATTTATTTTACTATACTAAAAATATCTTCACTGGATATTTGAAAATAACGAATGTGAAGTAAATAATTTTGTAAAATAGTTTTCAATATCATAAAATTTTCTGTATTCCATTCTTCAAGTTTGCATGGTAATGTTGGATCTTGGTGAATTCCCCATTGAATAACCTTATCTCAAATCTTAATTTCCTCCATCTGTAAATCGTCCCTTGTAATTAATATCAGAGAATTAATCTTCAGTATCGAAAATAATATTTGGATATTTCACAGCAATATCATTTGCAAAAATTTTCTAATAATTTAAAATTTATTATTTTGTTTAAGTTTGTATAATAAATTAAAGAAAAGTGTGTACGTAATCAAGAAGCTTTGTTTTTAATAAGAAGAATTTCTAATTGTTTAAATAATTCTTCGATTTCGCGAGAATCATTAATTCAAAAATTAATTTTATATCGGCGTTTACAATCCAATGTATCTACAAAAGAATTATTATTTATTACATTGCAACTTTTTTAATATTTTAAATAATATAAATTTATTGCATAGATATCGAAAAAATATCGGGTTTAGAAATTGATTATATTATTCTTCATTTGAGGAAGATAAATCAATTCTTTATTAAAATAGTATGAAGTACTGCTCTTATTTTCATCTTTTTCAACTTCAACAATCACATTGTAATCCTCTTTATTATTTAAGAATGTGGTAAAATCTTGAGATAACTTGTATATATGGAAATATACACGTGATTATGCATTTAGTTTTTTTATCAATAAAATTCTTTATTATAAAATATAAAGTAAGATTTCATCAAAAATAAAAATAAAAATACATATATATAATTACAATACAATATTTAAAACTTAATAAACTTAATTAATTTGATTTTTTAACAACCATGAATACTTCATAATCTATTATTGAAAATGAATTTCTTGCTGTTCTAATACTTCTTTCATAATATCTATCATACCATTTATTCATATTACACCAACTTTCTTCATCCTTAGTAAAATCAGATACTCTTGTTTTCATTGCAAGTTCGGAATTTCCAAAACATATGCCAGAATTGACTTGACCTTCAGAGTCATGATACTGAATAGCCTTTTTTTCATTCTTCACTCGACTAAGAATTGAATTTTTTATGTTACCATTTTTTAACGAAAAGATAAAACTATCTTTCGCTTTTACCCAAGTCCAATTTTCTTTTGTTTTATTCCATTCTATAGGATTAAATCCTCCAAGAATTTCATCCGTATTTGCAACTTTTAAAATTGTCACCGTATTAGAGTGGCCATGACACTTTTCCCAAAAAATTTTAGGATCAAATCCATCTTTGCTTCCTCGTAAAATTAATTTAAATTCGTGTGGGATATTATTTAAAGAATATATTGTATCTTTACGATCAAACCATGAAGAGATTTCAGCTACATGTTCATTTTTAATAATAGTGGAAAAATTTTCTCGAAAGGGTAATTTTGGAGTTAAAATTAATCTTGGTGGTAAAATTATTGATTTGACTGGTTTATCGGGAAATATTAAACTTTGAATCAAATCATCTAAAAGCTGTTTATTAAAATTTTCCATAAAAGGTTTAATTTTATTAAAAATATCTTCACTGGACATTTGAAAATAACGGATGTGGGGTAGGAAATTTTTTAAAGTTGTGCTTAATTTCATGAAATCTTCATTGTTCCATTCTTCAAATTTGGAAGGTAATTTCGGATTTTGGCTGATTCCCCATATAATAACTTTATCCCAAATCTTAATTTCATTCATCTGTAAATCATCCCTTTTAATAATTGATAATAAAGCTGACTCTTGAAGGGAATTGAAATCATCAGCATCAAAAATAATATTTGGATATTTTGCGATAATGTCATTGCAAAACTCTTCCATTAACTTAAATTTATTATTTTGTTTAAAGATTGCATGATAAACTAAAGAAAAATGAGTGCGTAACCAAGTAGCTTCGGTTTTAATGAGATGGATTTCAACTTTATTAAATAATTCTTCAAGCTCTAGTTCACTAGAGAGGATCATTAGTTCAAAAATGAATTTAGTTTCGATAAATACAAGATCTACAATTCCGCTATAAATATATCTACAAAAAATAAATTACATTATTAAAACCAATGATTTGATTGTAACTTTTTTAATACATTTAAAATTTATTACAATACCTAAGCGTGATATTAAAACTCTCGGCTGAAATATCTGGTTTATAAATTGTTCTAATATTGTTCTCATTTTGAGGAATATTATTTAATTCTTTATTAAAATAGGGTGAACGGTATCGTAATACTGCCGAATGAGCCGTGAAAGTTTTCTTATTTTCATATTTATCAACTTCAATGATCACATTATAATCTTCTTGATCATCCAAGAGCGCAGTAAAGTCTTGAGATAACTTGTCAAAAAGCTTTAACATCGTTTTTTTATAATATTGTTATCGCGGTTGTTGGAATATATGGAATATAAAAATTAAAATTCATTACGTTCCGATTTATTTAATTTAAATAGTACGTTACGTATATGATTTATATGGCAATGGCGAATATTAATGTTCAATAGAAATTCGTAAACCCAACATGTGTGAGAATTGTGTGTGTGTGTATGATAAGAAATAATTCCAAATGTAACTAATGTTTAAAGTTGTAATACAAGAATAAGATAAAATATAGAAAAAACATAAAGCGCAAATAAATTTTTAAACAAATAAATCCGATTTTTCGGTTAAAAGATCCTCTTGACCTACGTTACATAACTCTGGCCTAGTAATTTCGCACTGACTCATCGTTCATTTTTATAGATTTACCAATAAAAAAAATCCAACTTATTTCCCTTGACAATGCTGCTCGACAACTAATATAACATAACCAAAAGGTTATAGAAACCCATTATTGTGTAACTGTAGCAATTAGAGATAATACTAATATATTTCTGTAACCATTAAGAATTAATAATAAACAATATGATATACATTCATTATATTCATTATGAAAAAACAGATTGTCTGATAATTTCTCCGATTACCTAAACATAAATTTTATTCAAATGAATTCAGAATTTCATGATTTTGATTTTGTTTAGACTTTTGTTTCAAGTTTTGAGTCATGAATGATTAAAATCAATAATACTATTTAAGCTCATGATTAAAGTCATTATTGAAGTCATTAATTACGTTCAATATCCTATTATCCTATTACTATCAAATTCATGAATAAAAAGAAAGAAATATTTAAAGCCGTAAAAAATAGTATTTATAATTATCATTTATTTATCAAAATTAAATAGTTTTTCCTGAATAACAATGAAAAAAATAACCCTTGTCTCTAACAATCTTCATTAAAAAGAAAAAAAAAGGAAATTTTGAAACGGCAAAATAAAAATAAAAAAACAAAGTTTGGCAATAGATTATTTATTACTTATTATATCATTACTACTTGAATTATCTAATTTTGGATATAAAGTATTTACTAGTATATTTATATTATATACTTTAGAACTTAGAATATAAAAAAAACATACGCATATAGAGTGTAATATTACACATTATAGTATATGTGTGTAATGCATATAATGTAGTTCAACAGAGTTACAAAGAAAGTAATTCGAAACAAAAAAAAATATTCTATTGATTAATTTTCTTTTTTCTGTTGTAACATATCTTTTTTTGTTGTTTTCTTTATTTATTCGAATGAATTAATTAATTAAAAAAATCTATATCATTATAAATACATATAACCTAATTCAATTTGTACGAATAAAAGTATAAAATCTCATTCGATAACTTTGTTAATATATTTTTATATAAAATAAATTGACATATAAGGAAACAAAAGAAATAAAAAATATATAAATCCATATTGTTTAATTAAATATTTCAATAAAAAAAAAAAGTTCGTAAATTTCCAACATTCCAAAAACTCCAATACTCCAAAAAATTAATGGATAAACTACTTTTGATTTTTCTTTGATAGGAAAATAGTTGTTTATTTATTAAATATTTATTGGAAATTATTATTAAATATTATTAAATTATTACAATCATTCATTTTATATCATTAAGCGTTATTAATCGCTTCGGAAACAAAAAAAATATATATATATAGAATAATAATAATAATAATGAAATCAAAAGTTTTAGGACTTCTTTTCTTTTCTTTAATATTATCATTAAAACTAATTCATTTCTTTTGGAAAAATGACAATTATCATGAATTACATAAAAAACGAGATATTGATAATTTTAAAAATAAATTTAAAAAGATAAAAAAAGGAGAAGATTCATGTGCCATCATTCATCAAAATTATTTAAAAGATAAAGATAATTATAATCCTGAATTTGATATTGTTCGAGAATGTTTTAAAGGTTTTAATTATGATGCAAATAGAGCTCAAAGGGTAAAGTAGACAAGCGATTTTGATTACTAAGCGAAAGAGATTAGAACGAAATAAAAATTTATATGTTTTTTTATTTATTATATAGATAATCGATAGTATCAAAAAAACACTGGAAAATTTCTACCCATTTTTGGATCAAGCAAAAGAATCACCTCAAGGTGGATTCACTTTTGAATCAACTGATATTATTAGAGAACTTGATTTATTACTTTTAAATCCTTATTATTCCGACTTTGAATTTATGGTAAATAATAATTTAATAAGTTTAATAATTAATCGAATAATTTAATCGATAATTTAATCGATAATTTAATCGATAATTTAATTTAATATTTATAGGACGATATAACTTCGACACTTATGAAACTCAAGGATGGTCATCTGTTTTTAATTTCTAATTGTTATAATCAAATATTTACTTTTGATCAACAGTTAACACTTTATTCTACAATAGAAAGTAATGGATCACAAGTAAATATTCTTTATTTCTTTTATTTATTACTTTTTTTTATTTATTATAATAATTTTTACTAATAATTAATATATATATATATAACATAAATAGATTATAAAAATATTAAATGACGAGATAGATTCATCATTGAAAGATTGTGAAGTAATCTTAATTGATGGTCAACCTGCTATGTCCGTTCTAACAAGATTTGCCAATAGTCAAACTTTCATCTCCAGAGATCTTGGAGTAAGATTTAATTCCATACTTGGGTCCATAGGTCTCGATAACGGAAAGTTCCGTATTTCTCAATATACTCAACAATTCACCAAATCACGTCGTCTACCTTCAAAATCTTCTCATAGTTATCTTTTAAAATGTGGAATTGGGATTAAAATAATTAATCGAAATTGGAAGATTAATTCATCTTTTTATGAACAATTCAAGGATTCGAATTCTTATTGGAATAATTTTTGTGCTGCTACCACATCAATTAGAATACCAGATGTTTTTAATGATTTTAATCCTGGAGAAACGTTTGATAATTCATTATCAACAGGAAACTTAATTCATGATGCAAACTTTGCCAGATTTTATTTATCAAATGATATTGGAATAGCTGTACTTTCTACTTTTGTAGTAGGAAATAATGATCCAACGATTTTAATGAATAATTTAATGACAGGATTTGAAAAGTTAGCGAGTAATGGTGCAAAGAAGGTAAATGTTAAAGATATTAAAATATTAGAAATATTAAAGAATATTGTTAAAAAATTATTAATCATTAATTATTAATTAATCTAATTAATTAATTACAAATTTTAGCTTGTTCTCGATTTATCAAATAATATCGGTGGTTCGATTTCAATTGCCGAATTTATAAACATTCTTTTATTCCCTACTACAAATCCCTCTTTTCCCAGTGATGCAAAAATTACCGATTTTTCTAAACTTACTATTAAAACTGCTACTGACAAAAATTTAACCAATTCAATATTTTATTCATCACAATATAAATCTTTTTCCACTTCGGAAGATGGAGGAAATGAAGTCTTTACTAATTCTTCAAGTTTCATTGGTAATAATGTATACAACCGTGGTTACACCAAATCACGTTACACGAATCAATTTTCTTACGTTAAAAATTCTATTCTTTTTCAAGAAGTTTTTAATAGTCGTGATAATGTTAATAATAAATTACCTTGGACAGCTAAAGACATGATAATATTGACAAATGGTATTTGTGGATCCGCATGTGCCATGATAAGTCAACATTTATCAGAATTAAATGGTGTTCTAACTGTAGCCATTGGTGGATATGAAAATGCCCCTTTATCATTTTCTTCATTTCCTGGTGGACAAAGTTTTAATAATTTACAATTATTATCTTCATTACATCAAATTGGATTAATATCTGATGAAAGAAGTCCTAAACCATTTGAGGTTGATGCATTTTTTAATTTCCCTATTTTCGAAATTTATAGCTTCAAGAACAATTTACAAGTATTAGAATTTAGTTACCGTACAGCTGATCGAAGATTATTTTATGATGAAAAGAGTATAAGAGATCCTAGTTTATTATGGATTCAAGCTGCGGCATTACTTTCTGTATAATTTAATTTATTAATTTATTATAATTAGTGTATTATTATTTCATTTCATTTTTTTTCATGTGTAAAAAAAGCATTTCAAGAAATTAATTTTTATTAAAGTCACTTCGCCGCCGAAATAAAAAATTGTAATACTTTCGGCTAAAATTCCAAAAACAAATGATCTCCCAAGTGTATTGTTTCACGAAAGATTGCTAAAAAAATTTTTCTCTTTTATTAAAAAAATCAATTGTGAATTAAGTAAAACTACAATTTCTTTACTATGTCAATTTAGCTATTCAAATAGTCACCAGAAGAAATCAAGGCCCAGATCTTTTATGTGGCAAATTACAGTATTTCCCGCGATCGTCTTATAACAAGATCAGAAGGAATATCCTGGGTGCCCTTTCTATTTTTATATTGCAATTCTTGTATTTGTATGTTTCTGATTCTTCAATGTTCCGATACCAACTACATGTGTAAGCTTCATTTTGAATTATCACATGGTTTTCTTTCTCTTCTGCTTTTGAAATCAAACATTGTCACAACTTGCAATGAGACAACAAAGCATCTTTCTAACTGTTTTCCATGTTATCTTTTGTGTTAACTGTTTTTGCTATTGCTGATTGGCAAAATCTACAAGTTTCAACAGGAAACCTTAGTTACAATCCATTATGTTTTTTAATAGTATGCAAGTTATACACTAGTTAATTGCTGTACTGGATGGTAATTCCTATATTATAAATTAGCTAAAATTGAAATTCCTATATCATAGACCAGCTAAAATCAACTGTCCTATTTTATCCTATATTATAAATTAGCTAAATTCGGAATTCCTATTTGTGCCACCTATTCTTTAGTGTTTGACCTGTGATATGTGAGTTAATGAGTTAACTCATTCAAAGTTTTACTTATAATTTGTTGGATTTATATTGTTTTGATGATAAAGTTAAAGAATAATGAAGATGTGTAATATTAAAATGATTCTGTTTTTATTTTTGAAAAATTTTGTGCACAAACAGCCATGGGCTGTTTTAAATCTTTCTTTTGTATGAAATTTCTTTTAGCTATCAAAGCTATACTTGTGTGCAAATAGCCTATCATAGTAAGTCAAAATATTTTGGAACCCAAAATTCAAAACAGTTTTTCATAGAAGACAAAATTATTTTACTTAAAACCAGAAAATTTTTAACCACCTAGATAATTCTTTAATTGAAAATAAATTAAACTAGATATTTTTTTTATTTCTATATATAGAATAGATATTTCAAAAATCTCAAAAAACAAAATATCTCAAAAATCAGAAATCAATTTTGGAAAAATGTATAATTAAAGCTTTATCAATACTTTTATCAATTACATCTATAGGTACTTTATTATTTTAACCTTTAAGATATAATTCTAGCTATACAACTGTTCAAAGAAATTTACATTCTTCCATATACACGATCTTTGTAATTTTTTGTCTTTGTCATTAAGATCTTTTTATTCTTTACATTATATATAATTTTTTTCATTGGTGTTTGAAGTTTTATTCATTTAAAGTGTTTAGAACTGTTACAAAAATGATGATTTTTGTTCCATCTAATAACAGTATTATAAGAAATCACATCAATCAAAATCATCTCTTTAAAATCTTTTTCTGAAAATAATTTGAATATGTTTTAGTTGATAATGTTTTATTTACAGTTGTTTCAATTTTTTATTTTTTTTTTGCTTCATATTTTATTATTTTTGTTTTCTTTTGTTTTTGTTCTCTTCAATATATAGTCTCTCCTTCATTGTATTTAGCAGATGAAGATAATTTGATTACAAGAATATCTTGTAATGATTCATATTTAGTGAAGCTTTGATTTGTTGAAAAGAACAGAATTTTGTAGAATGTTATGAGAACATATATTTGATGAGATCAAATGTGAATCTGCGGAGTCAGTCATAATGGATAACCACAACTTCTGAAACCATTTCTTTATTTGGTCATTCTAGTAACACTAGTCAAATATAAAAATCACTATACCAAATGTATTTCCTATATTATAGATCAACTAAAATCAGAATTTCTATTTGTACCTATATCTTCTGCCCAAATTCAAAATCCAAATGCTAAAATTCCAAATTCCAAATTCCAAATTCCAAATCCTATATTATTACTAGTAAATTTTGTCAAAATTTCAAATTCCAAATTTCAAATACTATGAATATGGAATTTCAGCATTTCAAATTTCAAATTATTGGGATTCGGACAACAGATATATTTTTGTCACCTATTCTTTTGTGTTTGACCTGTGTAAGGTTTTAAGTCTTTTTTTTTGAAGTTAATGAGTTTATAATTTGGGAATCTGGATTTAAGAATCTATTTCTATCTTTCAATATATTTTTGTTTGTTACTTAAGATACATGTGTATAGGAAACCTTTTTTTTTGGTAATGGAGGTGGTTGAGATATCATTTTAAGTAATTAGCTTTAAAAATAAAGAAAAAATATCATAGAAATAAGTTCTGAATGGAGATGTCTTTATGGATATTTTTCCTGTTTTAATCAATTTCTCAAAGTATTAAATGAATTCCAAACTTCTTAGTTGTTTTGTAAACAAATAAATAAAATATGTTTTTTGTTTAAGAATGTAATACAGTATTTGTTTTTTGCGAAAAGAATATTTTTTTTAAGAATATGAGAATAATAAAGTATTTGCTAAATTTCCTTATATTTATCACTTAAACCATCTAGTGAGCAAATTTATCTACTAAAATTATTTTTGATCATTTTTATGTAATTACTTTTGATTTTATTAATTATCACTCTATTTTCCTAAGTAAAATTGAATGTATACTACTTTTTCGATCATTCCATATCCACAATTTTTCTAATGACAATTTAAAATTTTTATTCATACAAGGATAATGTCAACATTTATATCCATTTTAACTAAATCAAATATATTGAAAATGAATATGGATTATAAAATGCCATATCAAAGTTAGCTCTAGTGTGTAGTGTGTGATGTACCTCTACTACAATACAAATATAATTGTTTTATTGATTTTTATACTGAAAAATAAAAAAAATTTTGTTTCTTTTGTCTTTTTTTTTGTAAATTGTTAATTAGTATATGTAGTTAAGAGAATTTTGTGAAATAAAGATATTTTTTTATCTTTTATTTTTTTTCACCAATTCATTTATAGTTTATTGATGTAAATGTATCAAGTTAATTTTTAATTTTTCATAGTTTCATTTAGACACGTAGTAGTCAAATTATCAGTCAGGCGACATGTCCATCAGAGTGATTAGCTATAGTTAAATTTTTGTGTGACCTGAAAATACATTTTTTCGTCACATATCAAAGTCATCAAAAACTTAAGTTACCTGACCTTCTGCTTTTAATTAAACATGTAAATTATCGATTTTTCTATCTAAAAATTCAAATTATTTTTTTCCAATATACTTTTATATCCTTTTATTGGCACATAAATATTACTTTCTATTTAACGTTTAAATTTCAGATTCTCGTGCTATTTAAAAATTTAACAAAAACAAGGTATCTAACTATGTAAATAATTGGCTCCTTTTTCTATTTTAATAGTATCGTTTAGTTGGTTAAATTATTATTTTTTTGTAAAAACGGAAGTTATTGCTTTTTATTAGAAACTTATCACTAACTTTTTTATATTTAGATATTTTTTTGCTAAATTAAAGGTGGTGAGCGAAAGGAAAGAAGTTTTTATTATTTTAAGATATTTATTTTTAGATAGTTATGTAATTATAATTTTATTGATTATGTATTTAAGTATTTATGTTAATAAAAACTTTCAAATATATACATTTATAAAAAAAAGTGCTTTATATTTTTATATTTATTTATTTTTTCGATAACAAGATATATATTGATTAACTTGTACTCGATTCCATTCTGAGCCTAAATCTTCAATAACTTTATTTATTTGTTCATCTGTGAGAGGGTTTGTTGAATTAATTAGTGATTTTAATAATTGTTGTTCAGATAGTTTTGTAACTCGGTATTTTTTTTGTGATTTGATATCTCTTCAAAACTATCTTGTGGAGTTGGTATCATTAATTCTTGTGAAGTTGGCATCATTGATTCTTGTGAAATAGGCATCACTAATTCTTGATTTTTTATTTTTTTTTATTTTTGGAATTTGAATTACCTGGTTTCCATCATGTAATACCCAATTTTCTCCTTTCAACTTTGTCACTTTTTTTTTTCTACAGAAACCACATCTTGTAAAAAGATTTTCTCAATTTGTAAAATACCATCAGAAAAGCAATTTTTAAGGTGAAGTAATCCATCGGGAGTAAAATTTGTTGATGATGTAATATCCCACAATGAGTTTTGATATATATTATTATTATCTGAATTATTGAATGCTATTAAAAGTTTATTTACCAAATTCTACATTGCTTCTTTTCATTGATTAACAACCCTTTCTCCATTTAATCCGCAAGGATCATCAAGATATTCTGACAATAAAAAACCCACTCTGTCTCTTTCACTTTGTGCAGCTTTTATTTGTAATTTTAAATTATTAATATCTAAAACATTTCCCGTTATATTTTGCTTTATAAACTTTATACCCAATGTCTTTAAGGTTTCATCATATGCAAAATAGTGACCTTTTCATTTTTCATCATTGTCCATTTTAACAGATGCTACGAATTGAAGTTTTTTTTTCAGTTTCAGAAATTGAGCAAGTAATCCAAGAAAATGACTTACTGAAACAGAGTAGTTTGATTTACCTGCTAATGTAAATAAATCACAAAAGCAGGCTAAAGCATCTTTTTGTAATTGATAATTACCTACACAAATCCCAACACGATGTATTTTAAAAACTGATGTCCATTGATAATAAAGAAACCATATTTTCAAAATAGTATTTATTTTTTTACTACTGGATTCCATTATATTATCTTTATGCAAATTGTTTTTTTTAAAATAAATTCATATAGCAATAATTACTGCACTTCAAATTAACTCTAAAACACGTACTGTTGAACGATAATCTACAACTTTATTCAATTTATCCAAAAATTTCACACCCAATTCTTTTGCAAGATCAAAAATACCATAACTCGAAAATAAAACAATCAATATACTACACATATCCTTAGATGTATGTCACTGTTCAAGAATTGGATATAAATGTGACCATTGTTTTTGTAGTTTAATAAGTCTACTATGTATAGCCTGATCAGCTACTATATCTAAATACTCCTCTTTATTTAAATCTAAATCTTCTACATACATTTTTGTTGATTGAAAAATTCCTTCATCTGTGTTAGGAATCTCACCTGATTCCAATATTACTATATTTGATGAATCTCCTAGACAACCATATTCCACTTTTTCTAATATTTTTTTATGAATATTTTGCATGTTAAAATTACTATTATATTGAATTTTCCCCTTATTATCTACATGAAAGTTAAGAAATTCATCTATAATTTCATCAAACATGTTCCACATATTTTTTATTGAATTATTCACATCTAAAAATCCTGTCAGAGAAGTAATTTTATTTTCATTTTCTGAATTTTCATATAAAGAAAATGGCATTTTAATTTGAGATACCATTCGTAAAGTTGTATGAGAAGTATTACAAGTAGAATCAAATATATTACCATATTTAAAAGTTCGCTTCTTAAAATCAATATTATCAATAATACCAATATTCCAAATATTTGAATCTTTCTGCAATCTTTCTATTGGATTACTTTTTGTCATTCTTTGTTTTTCCAATTATTGTTCGTGTCGTTCTGTATGACCAATAATATTTAAAATTGATAACAATTTCTGAAATGATAAAATTAATTCAAGTTTTCTACACAAACTAGCCATTACTTGACTAAATCAAATATTAAGAGTTGGAAATGCTATATTAATTATTATTGAAACAATAAATATTGTAATTTTGAAAATATGTTCATAATTAAGAGTATTTAGAGTTTTTTTACATTGTTTTTGTTAAATATTTGAAATAACTAATTTCTTTTTAAAAATTTCAATAAAAAATCCATCAAAAAAATTAGTTAAAAATGTAGGCAAGTTAGAATGGTAAGTTAAAAGAGAAGATGGTAACTGTAATTCTGATTTTTTTCTTTTAATTCTTTTCTAGATTTCCATAATTGTTGTGCTAATTTGATACCAGTTTTTTTCCATTTAGAATCATTCCATTCTGGCTTAACTTTAATATTTTCTGTAATATGATTCAACTGAAATAATATTTCTAAAAAAAATAAACTAGGTACTTGAAAAAATAATGGAATCGAATGTTTGGAAGGTTCTAATTTTATTAAGTTGGTCTGAAAATATGTGTTATTTGTTGGATTATAAAATTTATAATTAAATAGAAATGATTTAGAAGGTGTATAATTAAAATTAATAGCAGGAACTAGCATACCACTTAATATTTTTAATTTTTCATCTTCGGATTCTGTTTTTGCAATATGATTAAACCATTTGGCCAATAATTCCAAACTACAAGATACATCTTTAATATATAAATCTTGTTGTTCACATGTAATTATTCGTTTTTCAGGATCAGGTCGACGATGTAAATATCCACCTTTAATTTCGTAACACTCACAACAAATATATTGCATCCTAGAAATTTCATCATAATTTTTTTTAGAAATTCCTTGTAATTCACAAAACGAATTACATGAAAAAAATCCAGTACACGGCACTTGAAAATTTTTA